>JANTBZ010009556.1:0-14264 GCA_024741255.1 Exechia fusca
CGAGTTTCACATTTATGCATTAGACGAGGTGTTAACGCAGGTGTCGAATCGCAAGATGAAGTGTATGTGTATAGCTAACCTCTATTTTAATCATACTGACTCGCTTTCGCAAGGGAGAGAAGCTCGTACCGAAAGTCCAAAGTTCAAAGCTCAATCGAAGCCTTCGTTACACGATATTCAACATATTTAGAAATCAATTATATTTACTAGACCATGAATAGCTCAACAAGAAAAATCGTGCTTTTCAACGTAACGAGCGTAAATCGATAATATTAACCCATGTTCCAAAGGGCTTCCAAATCGGACTTTTCCATGTATATTTTTTGTCGATTTAAAAATCAAAATCCAATTGAAGGGGCATCCACTCTACAAACTACAGCATGCAACAAAGCCACAACATCGCCAGATTCGCCGGGTGATTGCACGATGTCTGGCTGGATGTGTTCATATTTATCTGAACATCTGCGTGGCGGTGGCGACGCGTCGGTGGCGGTCGCGCGCGCAGCCAGGAAACAAATTGGAAACGTATGGGTTTCTAAACGCAACGCAAATTGCGTATGCAATTTTAGGGGAGATTTTTCTTCCACTTGCATTGAATGGCAGCTATGTTTGCATAGCGAATATTTCTAAATGCACGGCCATGTGTGTGAGTGCGTGTAGACGTGCTCGATTCCATCGTCGGAGTCAATTCCGGCGATGCACAACGACCATATCTAGACATCACATCTCTGGCGATGGCCTGGCCAAAATCCGTTCGTTGGTGGAGGTGGCGGCAGCGGTTTGCGCGTAAATCATCTCGACTAGTTCGTGAGAATGTGTGCTCGCGTGTGTGTGTGTGTGTGTGTGTTCAGCACTGTTCACACTACATTCGCGTTGAACCGCAAGTGTGCACTAGATCGTCCTCGTGTGTGAGTGCTGGCGGTGATATTGATTTAGTCGTGCGAATTGGTGTGGAATATGTAATGTGCGCCGACTACTTCACGTGGAGTGTGTGCAAGTGTGTCTGTGTCTGTGAGCATTTGAGCAAGTTATGTTCGACAATTCACTGATAGAATCCGGTCGCCGGAGCCCACCGAAATCACACCCTGCCATAAAAGAAGCCACAAAAGAACCGAAATGGCTGTGTGCACGAACGTCTTCTAGAGTATGTGTGTGAGAATGGGGAGAAGTGCATTTAATTGATTCGAGAGCACGACCGTCGATTTTGTGCACGCTTGTCACGTACTCCTCGGAAAAGTGTGCAAGCAACTCTCGCCGGGACCGGCGAGTAATTCGAGCAATTAGCTATGCCCGACATGCGGTGGGAATATTAAAAATCGTCGCCGCGTCGTCGCCGAATTGGCGGGTCCAGATCCAAATGGACCATGACCGAAAAAACTACCCAATCGACCAATCCGTTCTAACACACATCGATTTAGACATATCGCGACGCGACGCGACGCGCGGCCACATTGATCGGTATCACAGGCCATCAGAATCAACTGCTGATGGGCGCGTGCACCTCTATCTCATATGCGAGTGCACAAATAGCGCAGCTCACGCACACGAGCGCGCCTCCGCATCATTGGTTTACTGTGGCAATTATTATATTTAAATCCATCCAAAGCCGTCGTCATAAATTCCGGTGAGCGAGAGTATACGCGTACAACTGTTTGGCGGCGTGCGAGTGTGTGATTTCCGGCATCAGCAAGCATCAGAGCAGCAACAGCCGCCGCCGCCGCCGCCACCGTCGGAGCGCGCGTGGTCGGCGATAACAATAATATTAAATAACCATTTGGTCCAATTACAATAAATTCCAAAACAAAAACATTCGATTGCAGGCGCACTCTGGATGCATTATAAACCCCGGGAACGGACGGTTCGCGGATCCAGAGTACATGTAGGATATGCTTGTTGGTTATAATAATAATATTGAGTGAGTAAATGTGAAAATAATAACTGAAGACCTTAGTTTAATATTTTATGGATCAATTTTATTTCTCACGAAGAGTATTTGCCATCGATCGAACAACACATGAAATATTAATCTTGTCTTCAGTTCATGTCCTGGAAGCAGCTCTTTGATTGGCTCGAAATACTACGTTCTCTTACCTTCAGTTAGTGAACATTTCGTATTTTCTATCCAGTGTTTTGAATGCTGGTTTGATGTTGAAATGCCAATTCTAGGCTTTGAAATTTGGTTTTATATTTCGTAGTTGTAGTTGAACTGTTTTGTGTGCTACAACCCAAAATGTTTGACGTCCCATTTAGTTAGTTAGCTAGATAGTAGTTAGTTAGTTAGTTCAATTATTCGGATGTTGAAATGCGAATTTAAGGCTTTGAAATTTGGTTTTATGCAATTTTTTCTAAAGTGCCTAAAGAGGGCAAAAAGGGTCTAATAATAGTGAAAATAAGAGAAAAAGGCGAAAAAGGGTCTAAAAAAGGGAAATAGATTAAAAAAGGGCCTAAGTGTGGTTCATTTGATCGTACGGGAACGTGACGCATAATCGTGGTTACAAATGTAGGATGAACAGGAAAATTGGTAATTTCCCGGGCTTTGGTGATCATTCCATAATTTGTAACTATCATTTTATATTTCTGTTGGTTCAAGCAATACAATTTGATACAAATATACAAGTAATATACGAATAATCATATTATTCTGGAATCAAAGATCAATGGAAATTAAATGTTTCCTTGAATAGAATTAACTTGGTGGATATCTACCCACAAATTCGTTTAATTCGTTCAAACAATCACACAGCCCCAACGCACGACATGCACACACTCACACAGAACACATGGCGTGTGTACTAAGCGACGACACCCGCGAATCGAGGCGCGTGCTCGCGGAAAAACTCACTAAATTCAGACACATGAACGCCGTCGCTGCCGCCGTCGCTGCCGCCGTCGCTGCCGCCGCCGCCGCCACGCTGTGCCCCGCGTAATTTATTCGAACGCATCCTATGTATTTATATCGCGGTGCAAAAATTACTTGTACACTGGCACTGGCATGCCGTGCCCGTGTCGGCGTGCCATAAATCCCTCGGTCCGATGTAATATGCCGATCGGCATAATTTGCCAATCGATTGAAATTAAACGCAATTACATCGGTAATTTAAATGCGCCGCCGATTCGAATGGCGACCGGCGAGAGCGTGAGAGAGATGGAGTTTCGGGGGTGAAAAATGTCCGACCCCCACCGGCGTATGAAGTGCGTGTTTATGAGGTTAATAACTGGTTAATCGTGCGTTGTGATCGAGCACGCTCGCGGGGCATTTATTCAAATAGGCTAATTTGATGATTATCCGGTAGTAAACCCATATCAGCTTGTTTATGCGATTACAATCGTCAGGCAGTGTCTTTCGGCGGGAATCTCTCTTCGGTGTACTTTGGGGTGTTGTTCTGGGGGTGCGAAATTGATTCGTGCTAATTTATTCGGCCCGATGGTCGAGTGGTGTAGGTCGGTTCTTGGCGCGCACATTAGCATATTTAACCCGCATCTGGGCGATGTGACAACGCACAGCGCGCAACAGCGGTAACACATAACTCTCGAGCATTGTACTCACACACACACACACACACACACAATCATGCTGTCACCCTGTTGCCTGCGCGCGTGTGTGTGTGCTAGTGCTAGTGCGAATTCCCCGTGCACGATTCACGTTCACACATTATACGGTTGAACGCTCGCGCTAAAGCTAGCATGCACGACACGCGAACACACACTCTCACATGTCGACGACGCGCTGGATGCGCGAGTGATCCATGATTACACGACACGAACGGATTGAATACGACCGTCGACTTGGCTTTGTCTATGACTGTGTGTGTCGTATGCGCGCGCATGTGCGAAAGATTGGATCAAAATAACGCTTGTTCAGATGATGCTCGACAGGAAAACAGCGGCCATATGACGTCCATTTCAAGCATTTAAAACAAAATTAAAATTTTACCTTTTTTACTAAAGGCAATACTTACAAAAATGCCATAACTTGTGAGCAAATATTAACAATCTAGTGCACAGAGCTCCGATTTCACTGGAAAAAATTTAAAGAAAAATTCGAAGAACGAGACTCTAGGACAATCTGTTCATCAAGGTGAGCCTATCAACTGATCATACATTCAGAAAACCAATTTGTTAATAATTTTGATTTTCTCTATGTGGTTTTCGATTATAGAAAGTTTATTAGATTATTAGAAAGAACGTTGATCAGTTACGCAGCCACATTTGGTGAACATTTGAGTTTTGTTTAAACTACTGAAATTTCTTTCGATTGTTATAACAATTTTAATTTGTCAAGGATTATTTCGCCCCACTCTAATGTGCATGTGCGTTCAGCCCTGTGACCGATGTGATGATGATTCCCATGGCGCACCTTTGGCGGCACAACTGACAACCGAGAAACGGCGACGACAACGCTATGACGATGTCGCTTACGACGTCGCCGCGCCGACGCTGCGCACATGTTTGCCATTTGTCACGCGTGGCACGCACATCGTTGTCGTCGTCGTCGTCGTCTGTCTGCGTGTCCCCATCGTCCGCTGTTGTGGAAAAGGGAGACCATCCACCCGAGCCACCCAACCCAGTTTGGGCGATTCGCGCGCGCGTTCGCATCGTAAAGCTAATCATAAGCCAACTCTGCGAAGCAACCAAAAGCAGCTGGTTTAATGTCGGTCGTAAATGCTAAAATCCGGTGTTTTGGGCAATAAACGAAGACCGAAACGTCGAATCACAATTCAATAACCGTTTGGCAGATCTATTAATACGCAATTGCCATCGATCAACCGAACCGACAAAACTGAACTACATACTTCGCGGATACTCTGTTCCGGGTGCAAACATCCGACACGGAAAAAAATCGAGTGAACATAATTCGATTGTCTAGCAATGTTATGGCATCGTGGCGGCGGTGGCGGTGCTGGCGACGACGACGACGACGACGCCCCCGCCGACGCCGCCGACACACGCGACGACACTTTGCTTAAGTGGAAGTATCAATTTGTTAGCAATAAATTATTTGCTTCAATTCCGTTTCGGGGGGTTTCGACGGTTCGGAACGGATGGCAGCACACAGAGATGGGGAAACGGAAAAGTTTTCGGTTGCCCAAGTGTGCGCGAGATCCGTGTGTGTGTGTATGTGTGTGTGTGCAACCGCCAGGAACTCGATGTACTTGCCACACTCGAACACAAACACAGCATACCTGAATAGTCGTCGACACACTCTCACACTTACTTTGGAGAGGGTACAACCCACCATGGACATTTGTCTTTAAATCATATTGGTATATTTAAGTTTAAATGTTGACAAATGACTACATTTATTATTCATCAACCGTAATTTGTTCATGTGATTAATTTGGAGATTGGTCATCGCGTCGTTATCATCAAACTTGAACCTCATCTATACCAAACGTCACTTAATTTATTGCTATCAAATTATTCCGAAAGTGCACGTTTAAGACAAAGTGAACACTATGATGAAAACCCTATGAAAAATGGATGATGAATAGTTTTAAACATAGTGCTAAATTGTATTGTATTCCCCATTCAATATAGTAAATGCTTTGATCTGAACAGCCTTAATAATATGTTGTAATCTGTGGAATATTCGACTTCACATGGCCATCCAAATTCGCCGGATCACATGCGCTACGACCCCTTTCCGGCCAGTAACATATACCTACCAGCTTAATATGTTTTAGATATTTTCGGAGTAACTCTATCGCTGGCGCGTGCCAGCTCCAGCACGCCAGCGACGACGGTGGTTTACATTCTCGCAGGTATTTTACGAGCCACCCCCATCCAAACCTGCAGCTCACCCCCATCCAACCAGCAGCCCACCCCCAAACCAATGGAACGCCTCCGCCAGACCTTCCGCGAGCGAATCCGAAAACCCTAAGCGCATATATCGTCCGGAGTTTATGCGATATCATTGACTCGGAGCGCTGCTGCTGCTGCTATGCCTGCTGTGTTGTGCTATGCCTGAGTGCAACGTTGGATGGTGTGGGAGGTGTGATTATTTTCGTCTCCATCGGAATGTGAGGTAGGTTATGCTGGTGTGTGTGTATGTGCAAACCATCGGTAAACAACATTAAAGCGCTTACTGTGCCCGTCGCGCCCGAGCTCCAAGTGAATATACACTGATTTTCGTTTCGGAGTACGTGCGAGTGCGAAGAACACACATTCCGATCGAATGGCGAATTGCCGAACTCCGCTGTCGCCGGGAAACTTCGCAACTTTTGTGTATGTGTGTGTGTGCGGGTGTATTTGTTCTTTTTGGCGTTCGATTCCGTGCAGTTCGATAATTGGATGTTGAAAAGTTGTGTGGGCAGTAGTCGTCTTTGCAAGTTTGCATACTGATGTGCCCAGTTGCGTGCACTTGCGTTGCGTTGTTGCACTTGGAAGTCGAAGTCGATGTTCGCGAAGTGGAGTTACTTTTGGGGGCACGGTGATTTCTACGAGTATAATTGTAACAATCAGCTAGAGATAAATTTCCGCTGCTTCGGATTCCGTGTGTAGAAACGCTTCAATTGTAGTATTTCTTGACGTGCTGATTGTGTGTGTGTGTGTGCGAGTAGCTTACGTAATAGCTTTTCCTTTCCATTCACACGTGAGCACACAAAAACCGACCTACTTTCGGCACTTGTGTTTTTATTAAATGTAAACATTTCAGCCCGAGAATGGAATGGCAAAAGACACGAAATGCCATGCAAGCTTACGTGCATAAATTCAAATTTTTGCCTCACTCGAACGGCGCAGCGGAAAAATGCCAGCACGATGCCAAACTAATTGAAGACGGCCAACTTTGGACGTGTACATATTCGTGGCAGATATAGTTTATCAGTTGCAAGCACAAAAGGTGATGATTGACGCGTTTGTCAACGCAAACGGAATGAAAGTTAATTCTCGTGTTTATTCATGGCACGGCTGTGATTTTTTACATAATTTTGCAACCGTATATCATTCCGAATGCAAGGATCACCTGGCACCGCGCAATGAAACGTGTCAATCTTAATGGCTCATCTTAATGAATTCACCACCGCAAGGTGGGCGCGAATTTAACCGCTCTGCCACTTGGCCTCAAGAACGTGCACCGCATCCTAAGGCTAGCGATGATGATGAGTTGGCGTTGATAAATGCGTGCGCAAGTTGACTTTATTTGACCACCACGCCGCGCGCTCTCTTGAATTAATTCGCTAACAAAATATGTGGAGGATTTATATATTTTCAGCGAGCACACTTACACATCAACATATGCGCGAAGATTTAATCGCACCACCTCGTTGGTAACTCCGACTCTGACTCCAACTGCGACTTCGCCGGAGATTTCGTAGTGCCGGCACGTTCTGGTGTGCTGAATTCCAGACGCGAACACGATGCACGCTCGCACACGTGGAAATGCCCTGCAGGCTTATTATTTGGGCGCTGGAACGTTGCCAGCCAATATGGCGGGGGTGTACACACACACGCTCGTACGTCGTACACGAGATTGAATGTTTGATGTATATATTCTCCTCCTTTTGGCGTGCGTCTTGTTTGCCGACGTAAAAATGCATTTCTGTTATCATATTCTTTTTCTTTCGCGTCCGGCCAGAGCGTAAATACGCTTGATTTTATAGTATTTAATTAAGCTAAAAACATTGCTCACTATTAGTGGATTAATGCGCGCTCGTATGAGTCGGCGTTATTCGCAGTCACGAACACGACCGAAATACGGTTGGCTGGTCGAAAACCATAAGTCGAACAGGCGCGCTCAAACCGCAGACCGAACATCGGGGAAAAAATATGCATTTAAACCGATTGCAGGCGATAAGCGTATAATTCAGCGGCACTGCTGAATGCATACATAATAAACAGCGATTGTCGTTAATGGCGCGTGTTTCATATGCGATATATACGATATACGATATGGACAGTGAACTCTACGATAGCCGCAATCATCTGTTGTTCAAAAATCTTACTGCATATTTGAATGCATTAAAATCCATTCAACTATTTTTCTCCGTCAACTTTATTTGATCTGAATGGAAAATAAGTTAATCCAGTTTGATGGATCTGAGGAAGTTCTTATATTGTACATTGTACAACATAGAAAGAACATCATAATGAAGTTACAGTAATATCCTGTGAGTTTCCTGTTGAAGGCTGTTCCACTGTGTTTAATGATTCGAAAATAGCTCGCAATTATACCACTACTAAATGCATTCTCACGAAACAGATAGAGCACAACTAAGACACAATTTAATCGCGTTATTCATGCAAATCACACGGTCTACCACAACATCCAGCCAGAAAAAACCGCGCCAAAACACAATCAATGTTGTCTGCTTTTTGTATCGCGCGCACACTCGCGGAAAAGTTAAATTTGATTTCAGACTGTGAGCCCAGCCCGAGCCGTTGGTGAGACACAATTAACCGAAAACCCGTATGCCGCCCACCCAGCACCAAAATAGTACACACAACCACTATTCACACACACACACACACGCGCCGACATAAAAACGAAGCAACGCGCGAACATACAATTGCAGACGAATAATTGTGGCAGCACGAGTTCCTGGGGCTCGAAATTGCTCCAACCCTTAGCCATTACACACCGCTGCTATTCTATTGCACACAGACACACACACACACTAACACGCACGCGGACACAATTTCAAGGTCTAAACTATCCAATAAACTTCCGAAACAGTTGCCCCGAAACAGAGACCAAGCACGAGCAGCACGAAACTCCAGTACGGTCGCCGGCACGACCGAAGCATTGCCCTTATGCATCGGACTGTGCACGTGTCGTGTCTCTGGTCGCTCGCAAAACATGTGTAATTAAAAGTGTTAATAAAAGCGACCGACACACGTGCGTGGGATGCGACGACGACGACGAAGCAATGCAATGCAATGCAATGAACGTGCTGTGTGACACGCAGTGCCGCCATTTGTCTGCTTGATCCGACGATATTTCTACCAACCAGCCATCGCACAAAAGCGCACGCATCCGGACGATATAAAAGGGGTTCACATTGAGAGTTCTCGATCCATGTAATTTGATAAAACAGCCTCAATCTGTTTATTTCAAATTATTCTACGTTTATTTCAAAAAGATAAGGCTGGAAAGTACGATATGGACTTTTATCAAATTACATCAAATTATATTCTTGCTACAATTATATTTGTGAATATCAACATAGTTCCACTGAAGGACGATACACTATATTTTACATCGATAGGACATTTGGTTCGTTCGATATTTGATTTGATTGATGTAACTTTTGTCATAGCAGGAAGAATTTAAAGACAAATTTTCAATATTCCGTATTGGTCAATTGAGAATAATGAGCGCACTAGACGCCCGAATTCGTGAATGCAATTACCGACGCATTTTCATTTATCGGTAAACGGTAAATGATTCAGCCGATTTTCGGTTAACCGGTTATTCGAATTTGTACCGAAATTCTTAACGATTCCATTTAGCGGTTTCGGTATATCGATAATACAAAAATCCATTTCGAAAACCGTGAACACACAAGCAATAGTGTGTTCTTATTGCAATTTTTCCTGATAGCCGGGAAATATGAGTTTTGGTTTATTGAATTACTTTTATTTTCGAACCCCATCCTTCCATATTGCAGTATTTAACTCTGCTGTCGAATTTCTGTTCGACTGGGTGCTGCTTTCTCGAGCATTCTGCGTTTATATGTTGAGCAATCAACAGTTTTTTTTTCGAAATGTAATACTCGACGAACAGAACATTGCGTTTTTCAAATTATTCTCACACTTTATTTTACTCAATTAGGTTGTGTGAATTTCCAACAAAAATCACCTATTTTGAAGAGCACATGTTAAGAGTTAAGAAGAAATTCTTCAATAATCACTAATAACGCATGCATACTCTTTATGATATGTAGAATAATAGTAATGACCTTACGCACATTCCATTTCCATTGAAACTTGAACTCAAAATCATATATAACGAGCGGATCAATTCACGACTAGTGACTAGTGACTTACCGAATCTACCGGTTTTACCGGCTCACAATAACCGGTATTCGGTAAATTTTCATCTTCACAATTTACAGAAAAACGGTTCACTTTCACCGGTTAACCAAAATTACCAAGATTGCAATAACCGGTTTTCAGTAATCATCTAAATGGGACGATTTACCGATCAACCGGTTTGCATTCACTTGCCCGAATGTTGCGTTACCGTCGAAAATATGAAACATCCACTTAATAATTTCAGAAGACAAAAAGCGAAGATTGACATGCGAGATCCGGATTTGGCCCTTGACGACTATTTGGTGTCTTCACCTCTGAAGAATGCTCGCTGGGAAGAAACTGACAGTTTACAAATCTATAGCAACTTCAACTTTAATTATTTTATTTTTATTCAAAGGTATTTATTTAGGCTTCTTATGGCAACGGATGTCTTTTGCGTCCCAGGATACAGGATGATCTTCTTAGTTCGACGGCCGTAGATGTGAGTCTCTTCGCACGGTATTTTGTGACGAAAACATTCAACTAATTTAACATTATCAGGTTGGTCGCTATTCTCGATTCCAAAGTAAGAGCGTACTTATTGAAAACCCCGGCCGCACGAGTCTCGCTGTCTCGTGTGACACATTGTCATTGTCTCGACGGGTCGTCGTCGGCGGCGGCGTCGACTCGCTCTTGAAAAGTTCGGTGTGACATAACTTTATCAAAGCCGCGAACACGCACGCACACACGCACGCGCATTATTCTTTTCCATTTGTCGGCGCGACAAACGGCCGCCGTTATTGCATATTTCCCACCCGTGCTGTCGTGTCGGTGTCGGTGTGAATTGACCGCGTGCGTGCGTGCGTGCGTGCGTGCGTGCGTGCGTGCGTGTATCGCTCCGCCAGAGTCCAGAGTTGAAGCGCTCGAAAACCACTTGGTGATGAAGTGCACCCCCGACCGCATGCTGCTGCTCCTGCTGCTCCTGCTGCTGCCGAGCATCTATCCCCGAAAAACTCACTCACTACATCTTTTTTGTGCGCCGCTGTCGACGCAGCGTTCACGCAATAGATTCTCTCGCACAACACATGTTCGGCGGGTGGGGATTTTTCCCGCCGTCTGTGCTCTTCGTGTGTGTGGCGGTCTCGTTTGCATGCACTGGAAGTTGCAATGTGCTGCCGTTCAACTGCTATTGTTATGTGGGGCTGTGTTGAGCATCGCTTTCGTTTTTATGTCGTGTGCATGGCCAAGCCGAGCCCTCAGCACACAGCCAAGGACGGTGTTAATATAATTTATGTTATGAGCATCGTATGGGCTGTGGCGTGTGTGTGTGCGTGTGTGTGTATGTGTGTTGTCAGACACAATGTGTAACATACACACACACATACCCATTCACACACAAGAACAAACGGGCGGTTTTGTCGGCGCCACCACCGAGACATTTATACAAATTCGTTACACGCCCGCCCCGGCAATAAAACTCGCCGAAAAAACCCGACCCGCCGTGCATATATTCATTCGTGTCGACCGACTCGTGCCGTGTTAATCTGACCTGCGATTAGGCGGGCTAAAATCCGACGTCCGACGACGACGCCCGGCGCTCACGCGATAATCTCTCATCGTTCTAAATGTTATTTATGATGGGTCAACTAGCCGCCCGCCAATTGCCGCCAACAGCCTTCTCGATTGTAGCCCATATAAATGTAAGCCAACAATGATGTAATTTTTGCGGTCGAATATTCGCCACGGCACACAGTGTGAAGCAAAACACAAACATCTGTGTGTAGTTGCATCGCGAAATGATGACAATTTCGGGGATGCGCAGCGATTATTGGCCGTTATCGAGGCAGCTATTTGGCAGCCCGAATTGGGCACATCGACGTCGATGATCGTGGTTATATAAGCACTACTGGTTTTCAATTGCTATCGGACTACTGTAGCGATATGATTGGTGGTTTGTTGCCTTCCACGACATTGCTCTGAAAGATCACGCTCCTATACGTTGACGATATAAGTATTGTAAAATCAACGCCCTCGTCTCGTGACAATCCGTACCATGAACAATGAACACAGGCCAAAGTTATAAATATTCATGTCTTCTTCCCTCGGTTTTCGGTACCTTTGAAAAATGATTATTACTTATTACAAAAGAATGTTGCAAGTTGTACAGCCGTCATAACGTTCAACGTAAGCTGCAAGTGAGTCCCAGTTGCGGTATTGTATATCGTTCCTACATTCGCTTGAACAACACAATTTGTGCCCCCAGATAAATCGCGTAAAATTGATTTCCATTGCATCGGCATCGGCGCACAAATGATGAAACGCATTAAATTATTTCGACATTTTCGTGCATAAAGTTTTACGATCATACTCATAAACAAGCGCGTACGCATTGACTGCACACGCACAACCTGCGTGCCTTGGCAGAGAGGGGCGGCGGGCTGTATTCAGTGTACACCGTGTACACCAAGTTCGATTTGCATAATGTGATTTGCCGTGATGATGACGACGACGACAACGAAGAAAACAACATGTTTCTTAACCATCGTCGTGACATTTTTTTGCGTGTGAGGCCGGCGTGTGCGTCGGCTGCGTGTTTGTATTTCTATTACGATTTTTGTGTGTGTGTGTGTGTTTCCCGTCGCCTGCATTCCCTCCAGTGATTCGGTAATATATCTGACGTTAACGCACGTTACACTACATACACGAAAGATGCGAGCGGCTCACTGAAAGCCAATTTCACGAACAAGCGCACGGTCCCACCAGCATAGCCACTGCCACCCATCGTCGTCGTCGAGATGCGAACGTGCCGTTGCACACACACACATACCACATACGCACACATACCAACGAGCCGAACCCACCCTCGCACTCCGCAGTTTGCCGCTCACTGATGATCGCAGCGATGCTGCTGCTGCTCCGGCTGGTTCTTCGCAATGGGCGATGTCGTCTCCCATCGGACCAAAGAGTTGCATCACGTATTCACTATAAATTTATCATTAGTCAACGCGAGCGCGCGCACGAGCTCGCGAGAGTACCGAGAGGGTAATGGTTGATTTTATTCTGCACAAACGGAATGGTTGCCCGTTCGCACTAGGCTGGAGAGGTTGTGCAGAGTATGTGGATTTAGTTTGGATCCTAATATGGAACCGTGCGGAGACATCCTTACCTGAAAACGAATGCAGTTTTGATATATTCGCTAATTATCGCATTACTACCCTATTTAGTTATCTTGAACCAAGATAAAAACACTTTGTTTTTAATGAGAAGAAATCACCGAAAGTAAAGCATGCAATCAATTTGTTATAATTCGAAAAACGAGGATTTGTAGACAAAGGCTCTGATTTTTTCAAAAACAAAGTATGCAGTTCGATAGCGAGCCGTATAGCAAAGTGGTAACACAGTGCGACTACGGTGCGGGAGGTCCAGGGTTTGAAACAAGCCGAAGCATATTCACATCGAATGGCTTTGATTGAGCTTTGAACTTTGGACTTTCGGTAGGAGCTTCTATCCCTTGCGAAAGCGAATCAGTATGATTAAAATAGAGGCTAGCTATGAACATTCACTTGGAATTGCGATTCGTTACCTGCTTGAAAATCAAGTCTAATGCATAAATGTGAAAATCGATATGGGTCACAAAAAAGCTCTGCCATAGAAATCGTGTCAAAGGGAGCATAGCATAGTTATTGTATTCGTTGAGAGCCATATCCAAGGAATACTGTTGATAAGGCGGTAATTCATAGTCATATTCGTTGTTTTTAGCCATTGTTTTCAGCTACCTGTAACACTGATGAGTGAGTATTGTCTTGGTAGAAGAACACTGTTTCCTCCGCATGTGTGCAGATAATTTTGGACTTCATAGGATAAAAAAATTAAATATAAAAAAATAGCCTAGGTAAATTGCATTCCTTTTTACGCAATCGATAATAAATAATTATCTTTAGCCTCGAAGTACGGACATAATCCTACTGTCGCATATTTTATCCTAAGAGAAAGTTCGTCGCTTTCTGTCTACTAGGATGACTCCCGAAGGAAATATGGAGTGTAGTAATGTATGGGGTATAATTAATACTTCAATATATTTATTCGTCGTGTATGTTTATTAAGTGCAGTCAAATATCTAAATAAGTGTTATATAGTGTTGTCACTATATAAATTCCATATTGTCACTATAATAAATACAGTAATGTATCTATATATAATTTCGGAAACGTCTCCATATTAATTCGAAATCGCTTCTGAAACGTCTCTATATTAATTCCGAAACGTGTCTATATTAATTCCGAAACGTCTCTATATTAATTCGGAAACGT
>JANTBZ010009667.1:0-14264 GCA_024741255.1 Exechia fusca
TTGCATTTTACCATTTCGAAATTGATTCAAAATCACAGACGTGGGAGATCGTCAAACTTTTTAGGCAAAACTTGCCCTACCTTACCCTATTATTGAGGATAAAACACAACCGTTTTAATTTTTTTTCCACTTTTGTAAAATATCTTGAAATTTTCAATGTTGAATAACTTTTTTGTTATCAACGGAATCGAGTTATTTTTTTTTCTCCAGTAGTTGCTCTGTTTATCGGCTTTCTACATGATCTCATAAATATTACCTTGATAAAAACGTATTGCTAAAAACCAAACTGTATCCACAACGGGTGAACTTTCCTTATACATTGCTGCCGCCGCACCGAGGAATTCATTGCACATTGGCGCACATTCAATCTCTCATCATTTCCATACGTGTGTTCAGTGTATAAACTCAGGAAACCGATTTTAATAGAGTGATGTCGTCGTCGATGCCGCAGCTTGCGCAGTGATTTAACGTGAACGCAACTCGACAACATGCGTCGGCTTGGCTTGGGGAAAAAGGGTCCGTTGAACTTTATACATTTTTTTGTCGTCGTCGTTCAATCTGTATCGTAAGGGCACTGGAGCATAATTTGCGTTCCGTGTGCCTATATTGTGTGCTCTCATGTTGTGCACTCGTCGGCTATTTCGGAGCGGTTATGAAAATGATCGGGGAAATTGGAGATACCCGATGTTCGCCCATCGATGCGGTACTGAATTTTTCGACCTAGAAGCGAGCACACACACACACACATACACCGGGAACAATTGACAAGCCGCTGAATCGAGTGAGTATACAATGTCACGGTATTTGCTGAAAACTCGGCCAAAGGGTAGGCAAAAGCACTGAAGTGAGAGAGCGGCTCGTCGTCGCATACAAGCACTTGATGTGCGCACCAGAGAGACCCTTTTTGATCCTTACCGCAAACACACACACAAACTGCCAGGATTTCGTGTGCACCTTATTTATACAGTATATTCTTTGGCCCGACATGAAATCTCGATTGTTTTCGTAGTCTTTGTGTACTCGTCCTCGACGACGACGTAGACAAGCTAAGGTTTTGTCAACTCGTCCTGGTCCTGCGGTCGCCTGCGGTGTTTTCACAATCAATTTAATGTGACTACATGGGCCTGTCAATTTTGCGTCCACATACGCGCTATCAGCGTCGTCGAAGTTTACCCCCAGTTCGACCCGCATCCTTGCCGAGAGTTGGCCGAGTTGGGCAAACATGACTCGAACAAACACGCAGCCGGCCAGAGCCGACGAAGCCGATTGAGACACAGAGGCACAAAAGGGTTGACAGATTGATACCTACACCAATCTATATGTCGTATACCTACGACAATGACGTCACGACGCAATCCCCCCAAATTGTCTCTGTGATAAATTCATGTCTCATATGTTTGCCAGACCCCCCGCGCTCACATGTGGTTTTAATGCTAATGTGCAAACAATATTCGCACGGCTGCAAAAGTGATTTGAATTCGCCACTGCTGATGAGGATGCAAACATTGGAAACCGAGACCCCGGTTTGGGAACCCGAATAAATCAACAAAACCCCTTTCGGCTTCGGAGAAGAAGAACCCAGCAGAGTTAATATGCAACGCAGCGTGAATTATGACGTGTGTGCTCGACGGCGCCCGGAGGACACAGCGCAGAGGCTGATGATGATGTGCCAAGCGAATTAATAAACAAGGGTCTGAAAGATGCGTTCTTCGTGTTCGGCGAGTCTCCTGCGCTTGGCTCGGCTGCTGTGCCATTTTAAGAGGCAACAGTTCAACAATTTTTCTCAGCGCTCGATTCGAATAACTTTTCGCGGCGGCGGCGTTCCATTTTTTGTGTCTGCGCCAGCGGAGTGCCAAACTTTTCGCGGTTGTTCAGTGTTGGGACGGTTTTTTTTTCAACCCCAATTTTTCGTTCAGTGGGGACCAGCACCAGCTGTTCGGCTTCACAGTCAAGCGTTAATAATATTGACTACTTCAGCAAATTGTTACACTCATATGCGGAGCGCGGAGTGTGCTGCACACACAAAGAGCGTGCGTGTGATGTGTGATGTGATGCGGCGGGTGTGTGCACGCGCGTGTGCTCACATGCGGCCCGCGAGCGTATAATGTGTTTGAATAGCATATGGTCGGAAAGGGTGGGGTGCTTCGAACCAGGATAATACGCAGAATGTTGATTGATGCGAATTATGCGTTGGACTGTGAAAGACATATTCACTCAAAAATATCTCAACTAGCTCAGTCAGTCAGTCAGTCTGAAACGACCACCAGACCATTTGAATGCGTAGCTTCAATATTGCTTATAAAGAGTGTGCCATTTAAAAACGCATACATTCGAACTCATAGCGAGCCGTATTTCAAAGTGGTAACACAGTGCGACTATGGTGCAGGAGGTCCAGGGTTCGAATCCAGCCGAAGCACATTCACAAAAATGGCTTTGATTGAGCTTTGAACTTTGAACTTTCGGTAGGAGCTTCTCTCCCTTGCGAAAGCGAATCAGTATGATTAAAATAGAGGCTAGCTATACACATACTCTTCAAACTGCGATTCGCCACCTGCGTTAACACCTCGTCTAATGCATAAATGTAAAACTAGATATGGGTCACAAACAATCACGCAGCAAAAAGCTCTGCCAAAGCTAAGCTGTCGTGTACAAAGGGAGTATAGAACCAGAACCAGTGCAGCCATCTTCAAAAATAGAATGTAGTGTTAAATTATATTTATTTTATGATTATTTATTCGAGAAAATACAAAAATTATTTGAATTTGACAAAGATATTTACCATTTTGAAAATACCCTCCATCAGTCGTTTTCGCGGCTGCGATCCTTCACTTCTTGAAATCATTGATGTTTCTGGCTTGTAGAATTTGTCGGCTTCAATTTTGTATTGCGTATCTGTTCCTTGTTCTAGCAGTTTATAGCACTTCCTTGTTCTAGCAAACAGGCGATTCGACAACCTCGGATTTGTCTTCACGAGAGCTACTCCTTCATTCGCTCCTTCTGGCCTAGCGAAACCACTTTTTCTTACGGAAGACTTAAAGACTTAGAAAATGGGTTCAGTCGACCCGATAATTTTGAGACATTTTATTGATACACTCTTGATTTATGGGAAGGATTGATTGACTCCACTGCGGATTACCAATATATTATTTGTTGACGAATGCCAGCGTTTTTCATTTCGATGCCATAGTGATACTAAGATATTTTTGATAATAAAATTATCGAATGTCAAAAATCAGAAATCTTCTTACGATCACTTTGATGAAAAAACGATTCAAATAATCCAAGTAGTTTCTTAGATAGAGTTGTTCAAAGTTATGCGTTTTTGACTGGCACACTCCTTAGATCTGCGTGTGGATGTGTTGAAGTTCGAGATAAATACTATAGAGTTAAATTGGTAACTCCTCGTAGTGGTTCGGATAGATCGGGAGACAAAACTGAATATTCTTCGAAACCAAGCGCCCCACCCCGTATATTTATATTCGCGGTGCTCAAAGTTCTCTAGCATGAACATGCACGCGCGCTGCAAAATTACAGAGCACTGCTGGCGTCGCTGGGCTGCCTGCAAAACACAGAGATCGAGCGCTCGTTTGATGGATGCTGATGGTTTGCTGCTATGTGCGTGTTTAATGCTGAACAAACGCATTTTCCAGCCGGAGGCGTTGACACCGCGTGCGCGTGTACGCAACGTGCGTGTGTACGTAGTATGCAAAAACACTTTGCACAAGTCACTCGAAGCACAGCAACAGCGCGTTGTCACATTTCATGCGAAGAACTCCGCCTCATGCAACTATGCTCAGCATAAGTCTTATACGCTCGGGACAATACGCCCATATAACCACCTCTCAGCCTGTTGTTCGCGTGTGCGTGCGTGTGCCACCCAACGAATATATCAAATCGTGTAGTCATCGTCGTCGTCTTCGTCGTCGACGTCGATTTACCACTTTCACACAAAAACGACTCGCATGCGCGACGTCGACGTCGATGCGATTTAATAGTTTTGTTGCACGCGTGCTGGTTTTATGGTCGTCTCAGCCGTGTCATGACACCGAAACGGATTCTCGCGCATTCCAAAGACACATACACATGCATGGGGCGGCAATTTCCACACACGACAAAGCAATGATGGTGCAAAGAAAATGTTTGGACTGGTTGGTGTGTCTGTGTGTGCTATGTGCGTGCGTATGTGTTGCCGTTTGTGACCTCCATCAATTCCGAAAATGCGAAAGGTCATGAAATTCTAGTCACCGAACGGCGACGAGCAACATAAATTATATTTACGCGCGCAAGCACGCACGCGCACGAATTGTCATGGGGTTGATATTAAAGTAGTGTTGTGTCTTCACAACAGCTGTTGAACATCTTTGTTTTAAATAAGTAACGAAATAAATATGAAATAGTTCCACTCGCTCGCTGTTTCCAATTCCCTCGCTTCAGCATAATTAAAATACATTCACGGCACGTGGAATCAAACGGCTGTTCTAGCGCAGCGCCAAATTGAAACGAAATGTCCATAATTATTATTCCGCGCGATGGCCACGTGCGAACGTGTCATAAATTACTGGCTAGAAAACGACGACGACGACGACGTCGGGTATACGAATGTGTTGCAATTAAATGCCAAGATGTGCCGATGGGCGTCAGCTTGTTTGAAAACCAACACCTTATTCGCACACGCGCAGAGGTAAAGCGCGCCAAATGCAATTAACATTATACGTTTGTCGCTTGTTGACGTCGTCTCTGCTGCTGCCTCGGATGCCGCCTTGATGACACACACGCACGCACGACTTTGCACGACGACGACGACGTGTAATGAGAATTTAAATAATGCCATCGCTAACAGCATGTCGACGACGTCTGTTGACGAAGTCGTTGTGCGGCGGCTCCGCTCAGTCAAGCGTCATTCTCATAAGGGACATGCGATGCTGGCGCTCCGAGACAGACGCTCGAAAGCATCACGCACACAAATATCTGTATGGGTGTGTGTGTGTGTGTGTGACTTTGTGCGAATATTACCTCGACTCTACGACGTCTGCCACACACGTTCAACCGTAGCCATACTACAATTCGCCCATTTAGATTGCGAATACTAGTAGTGGCTGCGATGATGTTGACTGTGCGTGCGGTGTGTGTGTGTGTACATCTGTCTGCACGTGCACGTGTTCGCTGTTTGTTCAAATACTACTGCTAGTTGGTAGAGAAGATGGTCCAACAGTTGGGAACTCGCTTACAGTTTGAACTTGATGAAGACTGTCTGATTTCGAAGCCCTTTGGAAAATAGACGAATCATAGTGATTCAGCCTAATTCTCGAAATCACAATAGATCTAGTAGAATTTGAAGTTGGGGAATTTTTGAATCAGATAGACGAGGAATTTGTACTCTTGCGAAAGTTATGCTACTTTCATCTTTGCTAACAAAGTCATGGTTCTGAGACTAAAAGGTACGACAATATGTCCAGTAAATAATTTCAAATTAAGCGTAATTGAACATAATGTACTCCGACTGAGCTTAGCTAGGAAATAGGTGAGGAATTTCCATTTCTAATAGTTATAGCGAAATGTGTAGTGGGTGAATTTTCCAAGCAGATAAGCGAAGAATTTTTTCGTTATCTAAAGTTATGCTCCTCTGATCTTTGCTAACAAAGTCATGGTACCAGAAACATAAAGTACGACAATATGTCCAGTGAATAATTTCAAATTAAGCGTAATTGAACACAATGTACTCCGACTGAGCTCAGCTAGGAAATAGTTGAGGAATTTGTTCTCCATTAGCGGAATTTGTAGTGAGGGAACTTTCCAAGCAGATAGCAAATAGGCGAGGAATTTGTACTCTAGCTAAAGTTATGCTTCTTTCATGATTGCTAACAAAGTCAAGGTTATGAGAACATAAGGTACGAAACAGTTTCCAGTGAATAATTTTAAATCTAGCGTTATTGAGAAAAAGTATTCCGACTGAGCTTTATGCTCATATCATCTTTCATCTATGAGAATGACGAGGAATTTGTACTCTAGCTAAACCTATACACCTTTGATCTTTGCTAATAGAGTCATTGTTCTAAAAACATAAATTTCGACAATATGCCCAGAGAATAATTTTGAATTTGTCGTAATTAAACAAAATGTCATCCGACTGAGCTCAGCTAGGAAATAGGTGAGGAATTTCTTCTCCATTATAGTATAGTGGATGAATTTTTCAAGCAAATAGGCGAGGAATGTGTACTATAGCTAATATTATGCTCCAATCATTTTTGCTAACAAAAACATGGTTCTAAGAACATAATGAACGACAACGTTTCCAGTGAATTATTTTAAATATGTCGTAATTGAAACAATTACATATAATCCGCCTGAGCTTAGCTAGGAGAGCTAAGATTCGCTAACAATTTCGCTGACATTTTGAATGACAAAAATGATATTCTTGAGGTGAATGAAATAACTAAAATGCTTCTAATTTAATAAACTCGTTTGACAAATATCACATTAACAAATTTCACAGAACATCGTCCGACCGAACGCTTCTCCTCTATTTCTAGTTGTGGCACACGCATATGCAAACATACAGACATTGCACGCCGCCACAGAAGCGAGCGCATCATCGCACATTCGGGCGACGATATTGCCCAGGTTCCGACGCCACCGGCACTACAGGCAACCCCGGTATTTGCCATAGGTGCGAATGAACCTGTACCCGTCCCGTCTGTGCTGTGTACATCATCATGATGATGCTCTCGAAACTAAGCTATGCAAACCGAGCGAAACGGAAAGGTACATGCGGCATGCGGCACGCTCACTTGAGCACGAGTGACGAGTGTATTTGCACTCGTGGCGGACGGACGTGTGTTTTTCTGTGTCCATCCCCACGACGATGGCGACGGCAATGTCCTGTCAGCGCACGTTTGACGCTTGACCGCGTCGTCGTCGTCGTCGTCGTCGCGGATGGGCTCAGGTGCTGTTGGGGTTTTTTACTCTCTCTTCGGCGGGCGAACGTAGCACGCAGCATAAAATCGCGTACCAACGACCGACGGACAACCGACTGTCGTCCCAACCACTTTTAGCGTGCACCTGCGACGCCCAAACGCGCGGCGAATGTGTGTTTAAATGTCGTTGACAACGGGTGCTTTTATTCCAGACCGTCGGAGACTTATTGAATCACATCGCCAGCCCAGCACGTCGCCCCAGCATGCGACGAATGCGTGGGCTGTGGTTTTTCACTCGCTCGCAACACACTTCCACACACACACACATACCACTCCCATCGCGCGCAACATAAACCAAACATCAAGCAGAAAAGTAAACATCATCACCGCAAAAAACACTTTCGCACGTGCGCGTTCGCAAAATATTTGCCAAACACGTTGCAATGAAACACATGGCGCAATGCGCTGGCTGGCGGTTTTTATTTTCGTGTCCGTTGTCGTCGGCGGAAAGGGGGCGGCGGCGGCGGTGGCGATGTGGTGAAATGTCCGTCATAGTCATGTGACATGTGACAAGGGTGGTATGGGATGCCCATCCTCACCACCACAATTACGACGAATACAAATATGAAAAGAGCAACACTGAAACAACATATAGTGGATGTGATGCGACGCGAATCCAGGAAATATCATGATTGACGACGCATTGATGGAAATTCGATTTCGGCGAGCTAGTGAAAAGCGATAGCGGTTGGGTATGTTGTTCTGTGCGAATTTGGGAGTACTTTGATGAACATATAGACCCATTTTACGATGAAAATCTGTATAATAGACATTCGCGAATCTGGGAAAACGTTGATATATTAATCGTAACGGAATTAAAATTCAACATAAGCAATACCAATACCATTCACCCTTATCGGGGTTCCATAATTTGCTTGCATTGTTAACCCATTGCAAATCTCACCATAACCCCAACCCAAAGTGTGGTAGACGATGCGAAACTTTAACAATTATGCGATTATAAAGCGTCACGCACGCATACCAGAGTCGCACCAGTTGAACGTCCCCGCACGGAATTTCACTCGATTCGTGTGATGTGAACCGAATCCTAATGAGATAAGTTGTCGTTGCCGTCGTCGTTGTCGTCGTCACACACTGAGAGCAGCTAAGCGACGACGACGACGAGGACGAGGTGACTTACAATTGGATAAGCATTTTCTCCAAGTCAAAGCCTTCGTCGTCGTCGTGTCGTTGTGCAAAACGCTTGCGGCCTGCCAAGCTCGTATACCGCAAAAGTTATATTGATAATACGAAAATATTACATTTATCCCGACCGAGTCCGTCGTCCATGCTTCAAGCCTAGCTCAGCGCTCAGGGCAGCGGCAAAACTGTGCGCGATTATCCAATGATGCTGCTGCTGCTGCTGCTGCGCGATGTTTCTGCGCACAATAAAACTTGTCATCTGTAACTGACTGGCGACTGGCTGCTACGACGCACACATACGACGTCCTAGTCCTAGGATCATCCATATAACGTATAAACGACGCTCTGCCGGCCGCAGCAATGTTCAATAGATTGGGTCGAAATGTTGTTTTTTCTTTCTGATCGACCGACCCGGCAAAGGAGTCGAATGGCTTTCGGGATTTATGGGGAACACACACCCTTCTCACAAATTGAGATTGTGTTGTATACCGTCTAGTGCATAGAGCTCCGATTTTACTTCAGAATAGAAGCAGGCATTAAAAATTACTGCAAGAATCATTTGTTAGAAACTACATTTTCATAGCCATTAGAAGACATACAGGCAGATTTGTGCGTTATAGCGGTATGAACGTCAATAGCCAAAGTATTAGCTTGTATCGACGAACCGTTTACGTTTTTTAGCCATTCAAAGTAAGATAAATTATTACATAGGGTCAATTTAACCCTGTCAAGAGGAAGTGTTAACTGGTGATTCGAGTGGCAATATAAAGATACCCGTCTAAAAGAACTCCTGCCAATGCGTCCTTTAGATATGAAAAGTTGAAGAATGAGTTCTTTTATGTGAGTTCTAAATTACCACAACTTCTACTTGCTACAACTGCCCAGATAAAGCCAAAAACTATTGTAAAATTTGCTTGATCGCCCAAATCTACAATTCTGCATCAACGGATTTTCGATCAGTGACAATCGTCAATCGTTCATTTAAACTCCCATACAAGAACTCCATGTTCAACTGTTCTTATCTTTTATCACAGGGCGCAGGAGTCCTACAAAACGGACGGATCACGGGTTCATTATGCTTAGAATTATGATTTTCAAGAGTATTATGCGTTTTTCCATTTCATACATTTCAAAAACGCAGCTCTAGGGCAATCCGTTCAATTTCAAAGCCTTCCAACAGGTCATAAATTCGCAAGTCGCAAGTCACCAGTCGGACTCCAATTCATCGATCCAACTAGAAACGAAGTGAGATCCGCCTGAAGGCCGACTATAGGGTTTACTCAATACGTTTTACCGAAATTAACCGATTCTAATAACATTTCAGATTTGATATCTGGATTCCGAATGCTTCTTGGCCAATTTTGGCGGTTTGAAAACGGCATTGCGACCCACTCCCAAGCACTGTCGCAGCGAGGATCGGGTTTTCTGTCTCCGTCGTTCCCACGCATTTAATCTTGTTAAAACCATATCCGAGGATTACGCACGCGCAGCTCGTTCGGTGTCGGCGACAACGACGACAAAGTCGACTACATGGGACATGGAACATGCAGCCAATGTAGCCTGCAGAGAGTCCGTCGACCCACACACATGCACGCGCATACAAATACCGAATAAAATGTCGCACACGACCACGCGCGCGCAGAATTTTGTCATCAAATATGTGGCGCGCGCGACATAGCGAAGATTGATAAGCGCATGTCGTGCGCATTTTTCGAGCGCATTTTTCTCGCAAGTACAATATTTCAATTTTGAATCACTTCCGCGCGTGTCCGTGCAACGGTTTCCTTCAAATGCGGATATTCGCATCCGTGATCGATGGCGCGTCTGCGGTTGAAAATACACCGCATTTTTCTTATTTCATTCCATATTTATGTTGCGCATTTGCCAACCATCGTCGTGTCCGGAGAGCCGTCAACGTTTCGATGTCGATGTCGATGACTTTATTATCGTCCGCTCAGCCAGCCAGCCAGCCAATGAGTGGCCAAATAAAGTCCGTCCGTCTTATGGGAGGGCGCTTTTACAATCGAACGACGGCGAACGCGCGCGGACCGCAGGTGAATGTCTTTTTGTCAAACCACAGTATCAAATTGCTATTTATGCGATTGAGCTTGCGAGGACGACGACGAGGACGAAGAAGACGACAATTCATCGATGGTATATTTTATACGACACATCTGCAGCGACAGACGGGCGCACTCACCCGAACACACACACACCCGCCCAAAAAAGATGACGCGCATATGAGACATCGCACGATACAATTCGATATATACGACAACGATACATCGTCGCGATACACTCGAATACAATCGTCTGATTGCGTTTGACGACGACGACATCGCTCTCTCCGAAATTTCATCTTGCCAATTGCGATGTCGACGTTTATAAGCTGGTACACGTGTAGCCTGACATCCAGCGCGTGTGTGTGCGGTCCGGGGAACACGTCGACGAAGAAAACTCGGAACTCGATACACGAACATGTAGAGGACACACTTGCACTCCAAGTTTTCCATGTGACCGCACAATATAAAGTCGCGTGTGCTATGCTTTCCGAATAATTTCTCTAAAAGTGTTTGCTTGCTGTTTCGCGTATTATCCTTGGCCCTTGGACGCAGATCAGAGCACCGTAGTGAACATAATGTAGGGTAAGGTGTGGCAAATTTTACCTATAAAGTTTGACGAGCACCCACGACTGTAATTATGCATCAATTTCGATATGGTAAAATGAAATCGATAGGCTATTTATCGGGCTATATTTTTGCTGAACATTGTTGCCTGTCTATGCTTCAAGCTATACTACATAAACCGAAAACAGGTGCGTCCAGTCGGGTCTAAAACTAAACAATTCAGAGTAAAAAAATAACACATAAATATCATCATGGTCTCTATCATCTGGTTCCGCTTATGCTAAAGATTGCGATAGACATTTTGCATATGAAAAATTGATATATCACAGCAAATTTTAAACTCTCTGAGGTATTTTCCAGATCATATAAACATATTTTAATGATAATTTGTTCATAAAACTCTTATGGATACAACATAAATCGGCCATGCTAAACTTGCACCACCATGTATTCGTTAGAGATTAATCTCGATTCTCTCGAGAAGGTAAATATAAACAGTGGAATAAAAACCGATTCGAGTTTGTAGGAAAATTCTTCATCAATTGTTTGTTAATTTCTAGCGCATTAATGGGAGATGATTTGAAGTAGAAAAGACATAAAAACACATATAGGACTATATCTTTTGTGTTCAAGGCCTTTCCGTTCCGGAAATGCAAACAATATCTAAAATTCAGTGGAATATCCTAATTTTAATGGCTAAAATGGCCGCGCCAAACTTGCCCCACTTCACCCTCTATTGTAGATGATTCGCATGAATGTTTGTTATATGGAATTTTCAGAATTTACCATCTTGAATTCCATATGACAAATGCTTATTAGATGTTTCCAAATAAGACGTGATTGTAACCGTGCAACATACAGTGTCCATTTCAGTGGACTCGTTGAATTCCACGTGCGCCAGCGTCCGCCAGGCATATCTGCTGGAATTCCACGAGCATTTCTGTGGCTGCTGATGCTCCAAAGAATTTATATCAAGTTGTTTGGCGCGCAATTCGCGGGCGCGCACGCCGGCTTTCGATTTGCCGCGTAGATTCGCTCGACGACGCGTGTGAATGCCGCCGCCGCCGCCGCTCTGTTGACTTGACGGAAATATGATGTGGCATAACCGCCGTGGCGCATTGTGTCTGTTTGGTGTCGCCTCAATTTCGTGCAGTCATTTCATTTCGGTGTGCAAGCAGTTTCACGCAACGCGTGTGTTATTATTATACGAATCGGGCGCCTGCTGTGCGGCATCGGTGGCGGTTTTGCCGCCAGATCCCGCCCGCCCGCTGTTACATCAGTCGCCCAATTTATTTATACGCAACATTTGCGCGAGACGAACAAACGAATGAACTGACTGACTGAGAGAGCTGTGTGTGTGTGTGATTATATGGTGCACATAAAGAAGTGTTGGCTTTGTGCTATGCGGTTACACGGCATACTGCTTTGACGCAGCAATAATTTCACTGTTAGCAAGTGTGTCAGCGGAATGAAGAGGTGGGTGTGTTATTATAGATTATGTGCCACGCAGGCGACTTATTGACTCCCCCTGACTCCTGACTTCCTTTAATTAGTCAATTTTCCATCACAGAGTCACAGTTGCACATAGGAACAATATGGTGTTATGTTCATTCGCATTTTGATATAAATGTTGGGTACTTCGTCATCGATATAACAGGCCCAACTCGGGATATTACGAGCACTAACGTTTTGTTTGTGCACTCGAAATTAGTTGACGGCACATTAGACCATCTAATGTCCGATAGTAAAATGCTTTATTGATGTGGTGCTTGCATTTCGTGTGTACAAAAGAGAACTAATTTGACAGCGCATCGGAAAACTGTATTGATTGATTGATACTCATGTTGAAAAGGCCGACTTTAATTCTGGTCGAATGGTCGAAGCATGCGAGTGCTTCAAAATGACGACAACTACTTAGAACTCACATTAAATCATCAATCAATGTCATATCACATTAGGTTTTAATATCAAAATAACAACATGTGCAAGAATGACTAATGTGGGTATGTAATCTTGAGTGGGAGAACCCAACAATAAGCCACTATTAAAAGTTCATCGATTCGCTACATTCAGTTTGCTAGTATCTTCCTCTTGAACACTCTAATCCATATCTAAACTCTCAAGTTTGCTACTGGCGTTGAAAGGAAATTGAGTCGGTTATGGACTCAACTTGTGGTTAGCAGCCTTCACAGGTGCACAATGCACACACACTCGGACAGGTCTGCCCTGACTGGTGGTCGTTTGTGGCGATAATTTCATTTACATACATAAACGACGAATGAGCAAGTAATTTCCGACCGAGTGCAATACTAACATATGTATGTAATATGTTGTGTGCGTGTTTCTGTGCGTTAAATTCGCATAAAATATTATCGTCTTG
Source organism: Exechia fusca (assembly GCA_024741255.1). NCBI lineage: Eukaryota > Metazoa > Arthropoda > Insecta > Diptera > Mycetophilidae > Exechia > Exechia fusca. Next base: position 13,125 of record JANTBZ010009667.1, read on the forward strand.
CGTGTGCGTGCGCGTGCCGTGTGCATATGATTTATGCGACCGGAACGGTTCTGACACGCGACACAAAACACCGACACGGAACAACACCGTTTATTCGTTACGGGTTTTTGCGCTGCGTCACGCACACACACCGGGCAATGGTACAATGATCGCGACGACGAATGTTTATCAAACACAAAGGCGACTCGACTCACCTGACCTCCTCCTCGCACATCGCCCACACCTGATTCTCCTCATTCTTGCACAGTTTTCGTCGTCGTCCACCTGGAGACTGAAGCGCCCCGAGGCGGACACAATATGGTCCTAATTGCGGACTTGCTTTGTGTTTGTCAGTTGGGGCATGACAGAGAAAATATTGCTGCCGCAGCTGTGCTTCAGCTGTTTGCATGTTGCACGCCATCAACGCAACGTACATGTACTTACAACGTGCGGTGCTTGATTGCGGGCATGGTTCAATTACAAATTCAAGTTGTTCATCAAACCGCAGACTTGTTTTTTCGTCGTTTCAAAATGAGTGCCCCCGCAGTAGGACACTTTTTCCGAGAGCCTGCATAACACGAAATTCGAAATATTTTGAAAACAATAAAATTATATTAGTTGGATCAAGTTTGGATTTTCAAGTTTGTACAACATCTTTTTTCTGTAGAAACCAATCTCAAAAAGGTATCATTGTTATTCCAAGATGATAAATGCGTGGTCGAATCTCGTAAAAAATTAAATGAAATACAAAACAAGTATGAAGCATGTATGAAGTGCGAAAAGTGTTCGATTTAACTATTATTATTATTGAACTACTACCCAATTTTTTCTCGATTTTTTTGCATGGTTCAAGTTAACTAAACCATGCAAAAATTCTAATTGTTCAAGATTGTGATAATTGTTTGAGGACCATCTATTAGAATCTGAACATTCTAATGATACCGATTCGTTGAATAAACATCATTCTATCATTGAAAAATCGAAAAATTCTGCGAGCGAATAAGAGCTCGGTGATTTCTCCAAATAAAAACAAAGCGGCCTTGTTTAGGGCGTAGTAAACCACACATTATGCAACGTTGCAACGTTGCAACGTTCAACAGCTGCGCAGTTCGCATGCTTGATGCCCGATGCCCGACATCGACATCATAATCAAGGATCGTC
>JANTBZ010009777.1:0-14240 GCA_024741255.1 Exechia fusca
ATTTGATTATGTTGATCACAACTAGCAATATTTTTAATTCATTTTCTAGGGTATTCCTTGTCATATTTTTAGTTCCTTCCATTGGTTTATCATTCAATAAAGCAATTCACCCGAATAGTGAACGTCCATTCAAGATTTTTGGTTGTGAACAAGGATTTATTGAACAATTTAATGATGCATTTTTGTTACCTTAATATCAACCTACAACTTACGCTAATTTCGTTGAAGAAAAGCCTCACCCTTAGGCCACACGCGTTATCGAACATGGCCGCTTCGTTTATATATGGTAAATCATCGAGCTCTAATTCGCTCGGTGATTTTTTCTAATTTTTTCGAACGATGAGGATGTGTAGACCATTTCATTCTCTTTCATTTGAGTATTAACAAATTGTTCTAAGTCAATCTAATTGAAAGTAATGTTCTTTATACTGAGGACGCAACACGTACACGAGGTACACCATTCCCAGAATCTAGTTCAAGGACTACTGATTCAGTGGCAATTAGTTGAACATATAACAGCATAATTACCAATCATGAAGGTTCAACTAATCAATGACTATTGATAAATAAATGATTAGTTATGTAGTGTAAGAAGGCAATCGATTTCAAGACATCGTTCTCCATATTCAAACACAACTATCCTAACCCATATGGCTGCCGCTATTCCGGGCATGCCCTAACGACAACGCCGTCATCGACCGACGACCGACCATCCCGACACGCAGAGTTTTTTTATGAAATTCTTTCGTACCAGCAGCCGCCGCACAACTCTCAGCCAGCCGGGTGGCAAACCAAACAAACCGCTGAGCAGCGAACAAAGTACTCTACTCTACTCCAGCTATGATGCTATGCTCTCCACGCCGCATACGATTTGCATACACGAACCCCGCGCACGCTCATCATGTGAGTGAGTTAGTGTGTTTGGGTGGCGGAACGATGGCGGCTGCGGCAACGGCAGCGGATGAATGTGAGCAAACAGGAGATCGAACCGCAGAACGGTTGCTGACGGTTTCGGGAAAATGTGGTTATTGGCAAAACCGACACAGCAGCAGCATAAAAAACATCGCACCGGCGAGCCAACACACCCGAAACGAGTACAAACTGAAAAGCGCATAAATAAACATGCACACACTCGCACATAACGCTTGCGTCAATTTTTGATAGCTATTCACATTTTACCGCATGCCGTTTTCATAATAATGCAAGATCCATCACCGCGCATGTAACCAAAAACCGCAACACACACACACACGCACACGTGTCTATAAATACACACAACTTCCACTGCGGCGCGTGCGCGTGCCAACACAGTTATGTGTTTGCATCCAATATGCATGCGATTCACGTGCACTCTCGCATTTCGACTATTGCCGAAAAATGTTTACATAGGATTGTGTCGGCTGCTGACTGGGGGGTTGGTTAGATATATACATATTTTAATACCGGCAAAAAAAATCCACACAACTATTCATGCTATGCGACAGACAGACCGATTCGATAGAATATGCAAATCCATCCATCGATTTCAGCCAGAGCGCACTTGAATTTAGACGAGCGCGCGCGCGCGCGAACATCGCGCTTCAACTGGGTCAGACCGAGGTTTACATAATTAATGCACGACGAATTATTATTTCGTATTTATGACGCCGCACAGCAGAGCGCGTCAAAAGTGGAAAGCCGCGAGACAGTTTAGAGATGAGCCAAACTGCGCGCGGCGCTGCGAGCTTGCCCGAGATTTGTCGCCGAAATTCGCGCAGTGTATATTTAATGATGCACCAAATCTGGGTCCGCCAGCTCACGAACACACGCGCGCACACACACACACGCACACAGAGGATTCTCAGCATCAGCATAGCATGAACTCTGCTGCTGCTCGCGTAAGCGCGCTGCTAATCCGCAATTTATACTTCCGCATATGATTTATGGACACTGCTATGCTCTGGCTCTCCGCTATGCTCAGCAGCTCAGACGCGCGCCCGCGTAAAACGGCTGCCGGCTGCCGGGCGGGCGGCGTGGGATTCGAAAATCGCACAAACTAATTAGAGCGCACACACACGCGTGCGTACATCTGAGCTCCTCGAAATGTTTGCGGGCAGCAAGCAAAAAGCGAGCGCGACGACATCGCGACGACACGCAAACGGAAAAACACGAGCGTTCGCAGACGCGCAATTTTCGCAGCGCTAATAATCGTGTCGCCAGACGACTCTATGCTGGTAGAAATGAGAACTGTGTGTGTGTGGCGATTTGCGAGCGTATTTGCGAGCTATTCCGTTCTAAATTTATGGGCAATTTGGTGCACCAGAAACTGCACATTTGGGATGGTGGTATCACAATGAATTTTTATGCGAAACTCATGTTCACGGGTTTTTTGTTTGTTTGTTGCAGTGAAAGTCGTGCGAATGTACACAGAAATGCTTCATTCGTCGGTGAATGTGCTGAGCGCTAACGTCATCGACGAGATCCAGAATTTCAGGAAACAAAATAGCATACAAGCATTTGTGATTTGTGATACAGCCGTTATGATCGTTATGCTCATTTTAAAGTGTTGGTTTCTGTACTTTCTATATAGTTGACTTCACGAGGTTGTTCATGACAATTGTGAGTGATTCACCGGTCAATGCAACGAAAAAAAATATTGTTGATTGGTCTCTGAGCAATACACACAATTGTTTGTATTATTATAACAATTCAATTCAAATATGAAAACATGAAGGGTGTTTTCATTGGACGTGTGATCTTAACTTATAATTTGGACATTTCAACGATTTGCTTACGTTTTTTCAGCAGTAAGAATTCTCATTATACGATTTCGAACCATACTGAGCTTAAATCAAGAGACAGCTGTCAAAAAGATCAACTGGGGAAAAAAATGTACTAGATGGAAAACCATATGCCAAATAAAAACTCCCTGTATAAAGCCATCCACGAATCATGCAGAAACTATGAATATTCTCAAATTAAAATCATTTGAAAATCTGTATCGAACCTCACACTCAACATAATATATTCCTTCAAATTTCTTGACTCTGTCATCAACATGCCGGTTTCGCTTCGCTATAAATACGAAAGACGCGCTCAGCCGACTGCTTCGTCTGCTTCTTCGTATACACAACATGCACAACGAATTTGTCTATTTAAAGATTTTCCTTTAATCACGAACGGTTTAACGGTTTAACGGTTGCCTTCTGCGCGCTTGGGGCCAAACAACACGCGCGTGCGACGCATTTTCGGAATTTCTGTAGGTCGAGCACTGTGTTTCGGGCCCCCTTTGGAGCCGAGAGAGACCAACAAAGTGCACTCGACGCCGTGTCGTGTATGTGTGAATTTTTGGGCATTGCACTCACCTTGATGCTGTCGTAGCAGGCGGTCACGCGGCCATTCTGCACCTCGACGTTCGCCGGCGGATGGGCGAACTTGCACTCGGTGTCCGGTCGCGTGCACTTGTTGCGCTGGAACTCGCGACACACCTCCAGCTGCAGCCAGCGCGAGTCCTTGCCGTTCAGCAGACTGTTCATGTTCACCATGGATGCCATTTTTGTGTTTGTGTTTTATTTGTTGAAGAGAATGCGTCGGTTCGACGTTCACGATTTTCGAAGTTCGCGCACTTTTAACGGCTCAATCTAATATGTACATGCATCGAATCGCTGACGATGATTGACGAATTTGTTATCGTTTCTATTTGAATAAATAACGTGTGGGATTCCGGGGGTGTTGGGATTTCGGGAGAAGGTGTATCACAAAATGGTATCGATGTAAAACTCGTGTGTGTGTATCTTCGATTGTTCTATACAATAACAGCACTGTGTGGTTTTGGTTGATGGTTTAAAATACGTTTGATGCGATGCGATGTGTACACAACACTGTGGTTAAGTCTTTTGACGTTGGTGTTTTTTGTTGTTGTCTTATGTTGTTCCGAAACCGAGTTTCGTTTACGTTTATACGTTTCTGTGTGTATGGCAAACAAGGACTAGAGATTGCATATACTTCGTCGTTCTGTAGAAAGTAGTAGTAGTTGTTGTATGTAGTAGTAGATTGTTGTTGTTTCAGTTGTTCACATTACACTGAGTGTTCACAATTCCATGTGGCAAGGACGGCGGCGGCGGCTGTGGCGATGGCGGCTGCTGAAGCGGCAAGCGGCGGCATTTGGGTTGGGTTCGGTTCGGTAGATGGGTGGCAAGCTGCAAAGATAGAAGAAGAAAACAAGGGAATAAATATCACTGGAATTATAGCACTTTAACTGATGAATGTGAGTAATAATGATAAGTCTACGATTGGAAATTGCCATTCTGTTTGTATCCAATTGCCATCATCCCCCGCGCACAAAGCCGAGCAACCGATACCAGTTATTATCCTCCCACTAAACGCCCCACTCGGGCAGCGACCACACACATACCCACATACGAACGGATATGCTGGACAGCACATATCCAGTCGAACAGTTTGCAGTTCGAATTCACCGCATTAATAATGCATTGTGTATGCACAACGATCTCGGCAGTCCGAACCGTCCGAACAGGCTGTCCGTCGTACTAGAATAATAACATCGATGTGTTCTCTGTCGTCCTGTGCGAGTGCGAGTGCACATACCAGATTCCGTCAGTCGGCGGTCGAGCAGAGATCGGCCTCGTTAATCCGGGGTCCGGCTCGTTATCCGGCCGGCCCCAAATTCGGACGACAACTGACATACCGCCCGACCACTACTCGTGTGTGTACACAATCAAAACTCGCTCTGACGCGTCGTCGTCGGCGCTAATGACATAATCGTCGGCGGTGGCGGCCGCCGTGCGTTCGGATGAGCAAGCAACAGTCGGACAGCGGATTTGCTTACCACCGCTAAACGCGTCGTGTGTATCCCGAACACATTCACTCACACACATGCACACACGCACGCGAGATAAGCGAGTGTGTAGGCTCGACGGAGGAGGAGAGCAAACGACGACGAGCATATGCCAAATGTGGATGCCAGCCAGCCAGCGAGAGACTCTCATGATGATGATGTTGCGGCTGCTGCTGCTGCTGCGCACAGTGTGGCTGATTAAAACAAACAGACGTTTGCGGAAAGTTCGACGGCCTATTGATTGGCGAGCCAAAGTGGTGGCATGAGCGGAGGAGGAACGGGTGGCCAGCGGTATAGAATTGCGATGGCATTGGTAGTACAATGAGCCTGCTGCAGAGACGTATTGAGTTTTTCGAAGGGAACAAGAAGTTATATTATTATGTTTTTCATACCAATGCATGTCAAGCAGTTGAACAGCGATTTTGCACAATCTAGTACGTTGTGAATCCTGTCATAATAATTCTGAAATGTCTGAAGAATAGTTCTTTTTCGTTGAAACGTTCCCATTTGCCAACATTTATGTTAAGTGAAACCAGTAATATTTCATGTGCTCGCTTCGAGACGTTGCAATTAAATCCCAAATCGTCTCCTTTTGTAGATATGGTTCTATATGCTCTACTACTTACAATGATCGGAATTAAGGGCATCCTGATCCAATTCGTATTCCAGCTTCAATAATTAATTTTGCACACAAGTCTTCTACAAATTGTCTGATCAACTATTAATTCAACCCAATTCAGCCGATGGAACATGATTTTCAAATAGAATTAGGATCTCTAAATACGGCCTTGCCGGCCAGCTGGCCCAATCCCAATCAATGGAATGCGCCACGACTCGCTTGGATGTGGACGATGAACAAATATACAACCACTCGCTTTCTCTGGCTCTGGCCATACGGCCACTATACTATTCCACGTCGACCACGTCGAGTTGAGAGTGAACAAAGAGATAATCCCTGTGTAAGCGAATTAGTGAATTACATTACGTCGTCCCCGGATAAAATGGGTGAATTCTCCTCTCGTTGTCGACGTCGACTACGAGTCGTTGTCGTCGTCGGATGTGTTTTTTTCCTCCTGCAGTCCTCCATGCCCTCCATGTGTTGCCTTGTTCGCATATGCAGAAGAGCCATGTGAGCCGCCCGGGGGCACGGAAAAGTGAGAGGATGGCAGCAGGCAGCAGAGCCCGGACTGGAGAACGGACGACACGAACACGACGAGCGAGTGTGTGCAAGTGCACACACACACACATGTGTTCAGTGCCCTGGAACAGTTTTCAACTCGGATTACGCATGACAAATGTGGGTGCAATTGTGTGTGTGTGTGTGCCCGATGTTTGTGCGCCAGCGGAATGAGACAAACATACGGCGCACTTTCACACATGCACTCGACAATGTACAATGTATGGCGTGTATCTGTGTGGATACGGTGTGTCACAACAGATGTTACATCGGACAGTTTGAAGAGTTTATTTCAGAAAAGCATAAACATTAAGCATGTGATCCTAAATGAAATGATTAAATCATATACCGAGATCTTATGAAGCGATTTTTTATATATTTTAAAATTGTGATTGTATTGTGCACAGTTCCACTTTTTTCATTTGAGTATACGCATGTTGTTGTAAGACAATCCATTGGATAGTGATAGTCTCATATCCCAAAACGTGTTTCATATTTTTTGTATGGAGAGTGAAATCAAATATTCTCCCCCATACAAGAAATCGTATTTTCGTGTTTGGTTGAGAAGCCATAACTTTGCACAGGTGTGACTTAAAACAACATGCGTATACTCAAATGAAGGAGAATGGAATTGCGCACAATAAGTTCACAATATCAAGGAATATAAAAAATCGCTTGTATGTTTTATTAATACAATAATGGGTCCATATACGAACGGAGTGGTCTTTCTAATAGCATACTTTGCCACAGGTGAGTATTTTTCAATTATTATGGCTAGACGTACGAATCGAGAAAAACGAACATTTCCGTACATGGTTTAAACTTTATATTTCAAGTCGTCTGCTCTGTCGAATGGTCACATTGTGATCTTTGGTAATTCAACTATATACATATGTGAACTTTGTAACATCACTAGTGACGCATCCTGTGCGTGGCAGTACGACATGCGGACGCTTCGCGAGTATTGTGCGCGCACAAAAGTCTTGAGCGCGAGCCGCCGATTCACGTCGTCGTCGACGTCGTTCGCCGTTGGGTGTCGTTTCGCCCGTTCGTGCACATGCACATGTGTCTGCATGTGTGAAGCGAAACCCAACAACTGTGTAACGGGGCGTCGTTGTTGCGCAAATGCACGCGCACGCCCGGCCACAAACACGAATATGGATATGATCGTATTACAACGAAACCAACCCCCCACATCCTCATACCACAAACCACCAATTCACCCCGCATGTGTGTGGCACACAGCTAAAGGTATTTCGAGCACGAACACGAGCGATGTCCACCCTCAGCCGGATTCGGAAGCGAAACCGCACACACAAACACACAGCGACGATGTAGCAGGAAACTTTTGCTCGCGAAGCTTGCAGCTCTGCGGTTCAGCGCTCACCAACTCTCCTCAACCTCGCGGCGTCTGTTCGAGGTGGTGGCGTCGGTTGGCTGGTTGGCGTCGACCAGACGCCACAGAACAACGTCTCTTTCACGCGCATACGCTTTCGCTGCAAGCGCGAAATACGCGCGAGCGCAACGGATTGAATGCATTAAATTATATGGAAATCCGAATGCGCTCGCAGGAGTACAAACACATACTCGTGCACGTCACATGGCGTGTAATCCGTTTGCGTGTACGAACGGAGAAGTTTAAAATGTGTGCTACGATATGTGCGTGACAATGTGGTGTGGAATTTGTGTTAATTATATCACTACAGGAATGATATACATTTGAACCACACTCAATAACCGAATGATCCATCCTCAACATAAAATATGTTGCACAAGATTAAAATGTGTGCTTCGATATGTTTGCGAGAATGTGGTGTGGAATGTGTGTCAATTATCTCTACAGCAATGATATAAATTTGAATCACACCAAATAATTCCAAACCCCAACATAAAATATGTTGCACCACATCGACAAACGCCTAACCAAATATGCGCACAATGACAATTATTGCAAATCACGTCACGACCCCGCAATCGCATCACTCAATCGCTAACATTTTTAATGACTGCATGGCGCACGCATAAACAAGCGCGGCGTTAAAACACACGCGTAATTACCATCGATCTCTATCTCTCACTGCTGCGTTCGATGCTGCGTTCGATGGACACAACACAATCGACCTCTCCGGCTCTCGGGTGTTTATGTGGGCGAGTTCTGCGTCATCGAACATCGAACGTTCGCGCGAGCGCGCGTGCAAACAAAACCAAAACCGCACGGAAAGCGATAAATCACGAGCGAGCGCCGGCGAAACCGGACAGTGCGTGTAGCATACGCCAAAAACCACTGCGCGCGCGCGTGCGGCTGAATTACGGTTGTAATTATATGCCCACGCACCACGCACACACTCGCGAGCTCGGGATGAGCGCATCACCGAAGCCAAAGTCATGATTAGTTTAGGTATACGTAATAAATGAACATGCGCGCATCGCGAGCGCGAGCGCGTTATTTGAACACCGCGTCGCACTCGATGCGTGTTGTTTGTAGGCGCACGAATGCACGCACGCACGATTGTTGTGTTTCAACCGGTGCCAAAACGAACGACAAACATCGAACTGTGTGTTTAGTTGTGGAGAGTAGAGTAGAGATGGTCCGTTTAGTTAGTCGGACTAAATAACATTGAATTAAGTCTTATGCTCTGAAGCACACTTTCTACATTACAATAGACGTTATTATATCCCAACGGTCAAATGAGATCCTCATAACATCTTGAGGTCATTTATAATGTACAAATATGTATATCCCTGGGATTGTGCGTGAAAAATGTCTTGAGGATGTTCTGAAGTCCGCCTCACGACTACCGAATTCGATTAAGATGCTCAACAGAAATCACTACCATACGATATAGATTAGCTCAAAGTATTAAATACTGAACAGATGTCTATTTCGAGATATAGATATCCGAAAACATTATCTCCAGCTCATCCGAATGAATTTACCAATTGATATGTCCGAGAGATGATAAATGAACTCTGTATGATAAACTAAAAGTTCGGAGAATTGAATAACTGAATGGTTTCCAGCAGAAGTGTCCGCCCGAGAGACCACCTACTCTACACATTCGCATCGAAATTATATGCTCACCGTATGCGGAGGCTTTTTCCGCGCGCCCGCTTCAATGTTTACCCGAAACGCGTGTGTGGCCTGCACAAAAGCAGCGCGCATGCACTTTCTCTAATTCGTAATTGATCACTCGCCGCCCAACTCGCCGTTCGCCGATTGGAACGTCAAACAATAGAACGTTAACAAATCGGTTCGGCATTCACGCGTTGCCCAAAGCCAAAGAGAAACTGCACCGAAAGTTTTCCAAACAGCGCACAGTAATGCAAAACTAGAGCGCATTGGTTACTATTCAAATTCACTCTCGCCGTGGCGGCGGCAGCTGACTTGTTTTGATTCTCAATCCTTTTAAATCTATCCGCTAGATTGCATATCTCTCTGCTGGCTGGTGGCTGGTGCCATGCTGCACAAACTTTGCCCGGTGCTGCCAAAGCTGCTGCCACTGCTGCGACCGCAGATCTGCCGGTTTTCGCTCCCGCGAGATGCACCGCTTCTGCGGTGGCGGGCTGAGCGAGGGCTGCCGCAACTTATCCCCCAGTTGTGTGTCGCGCATCCGAGAAACCGCAGCATCAGCGCGCCAGGCAACTTCATAAAGTGGCGTTCATTTCTATTCATCACATTCTTCTGCGGCGCGCTGCGCGGAAACTGCGCGCGTGTGCGATCGAAGCAGAAGCAGCAGCAGCATCTCAGCCTGGCTTGGCTCGGGCTTGGCTGGCGCGTAAGTAAATCTATACTACTTACTTTCTCGACGGGCGGCGACGTTATCTTCGCCTGAGCGTTTCTTATGGCAAGTGCCAGACGGGCAGACGCTGATGCTTATGCTGCTCCAGCTGTACTATATACAGTTGGGGCGAAATAAGTAAGAACTAGGGAGAAACTGTACAGGCGAGAGAGCATAAAATTTCCTCGAGAATATATCTGCTTTGCTGAACAATAAGTTCAGAATTCGAAGAAGAACAAATGTTAACCGCCATTTATACGTTTGAAGGTCTTATGTTGTAAATTGGGTTTTTTTAAAGCTGTAGATTCCTGATCTGATCGTGCGAATGCACTGCTCTGAGAAAACACTCTGGCCAAGCACGCAATATGTTGAGCGTATGAATTACATATTGCATATTTCAGGTGTGAAATAAATCTGGCTGTATAGTGTAGAGGCTTCTTCGAATATTTATCTTATTGGTCACAATGGGTATCAAAATAAAAAGCTAAGATATTCTCGAGGAAATGTTATGCTCAAATGTCTCCAGCCCTTAGTTTTAGAACGTTTTCTTGCTTGTACATGATTGTCCTTGATTATTTTGCCACAACTGTACATGATGCGCACATGCGGATACGTTCAAGAGCCCAGACTGGCACACAGACTGGCATGCGCCATGCGCTCGCGTCCAAAGTTGTTGCGCGCCACTTACGCGCAAAGTTTCTGTGCGGCACAACTGCGCACTCGTTCCGAGATAGCAATGGCGCACATCGCTCGGAAATCTCCACGCCCGCGATGCTGCCGGAAAAAAGTGCAGGCGGTGTCGTCTTGACACCAGAACCAGCAGCAGCAGCAGCAGCAGCACGGCAAATAAATGTACTAATTCTGGTAGCCGTCTAACCGCCGCCGCGCGCGCATAATTCAGATGACATTGCCCGGCATTAAATGCGCGGACACCTTCAGCCAGCTCAGCTAGCTGCAACCGCATTAATATGCACAAGGCACATGCGAAAGATCATCATCGTGCAACGCAGACGGACGGACATGGACACTTGGCCGAAAACTCGGCGCCACATTATAAACGAGGCACACAGCAAAAGTGGCAAGGCGCATGGAAGTTTTTGGGGCGGGTACGAGCTAAATTGCACGTCCGAAAAACGCACGAGCTAAGCGCGTAATTTACTGCACTGCACCTCGTGTAGTGTGGAACAGTTTAAAAGTTTCGGTGAGAAGGCTGCATGTTTTTTTTTGCGTTGTGAGATATGAATATGATGCTGTACTTTCGCGGGAGGGTTAATCAAGGGATTGGTGCTCTTGACATGAATGTTAATCCACTCATGAATGTCAAGATGCGGCGGCCGCAGCCGCAGCGAATATTGTTTTCCTCGTATCCGACATGACATCTTGTCAAAGAGCATTCACCCCCTCTGGCTCGAGTGCACGAATGATTACAATCGCCCAATTTGCGATGTTCGGCAATTTATCTCGTCAGCAGCCCGAAGCCAGCCGAAGCCCACGCGGCTGTATAATTGATTGTCGCGCTCGGGCCGTCGCGCAAACGATGCAAATCGGCGTGCGTGCAAGCGAATGTGAGTTGGTGGAGTGTCTAATGTCGACGCGAGCGTGCGCGCGTGCGGATGGAAGGGATCACATCATCATTTGTCAGAACACCCTACGCGACGCTCCGGCGGAATGATGACTCGCGCAAGTGCATGCTCGCACGCACGCACGCACGCTTTACTATGTGCTCCGGTGAATTTGTCAAATCGCATTTTGATATAGACAATAAAACGACAATGGCGGAGAGAAGATGATTTGGCGAAACGTTGCTGTGTAGTGGATATACTACAGCACACAGCACACTCAAGGGTTGATCGTAATTCCCGACAAGATGCTAGCCGGCACGCTCGCACGCACGCTTCGGTGGTTTGACGAATGTGTATTTGATTAATTTAGTGGCACCAGCAGCAGCAGAGCATTATATTGGTATAGTGCGGTCTACCGCTTGCGTATCGATTTCTGAGGAACTGAAGAACTGAGGAGCTGTGTTAGGAGCACGTTCAAGTCGTGCATATTCCAGAGCATATACATATTATACCTATTCATGATATTTCAGAGAATGGAATAGCATTGAATGCATTTTTCAGTTAAGATATTGGAATGCATGGCTGGATGAAAACAAATTATTATGCTCCAAAACAACATTGAATTTGAATTCGAATAATCGCTCGACAAACAGAACAATCTGATGCAATCTAACGAATAAAATGTGCATATTTCATAGCATAGATATGAATGATATTTCGAGAGGATCGAATTGCATTGGATGGACGTTTCTATTCTGTTATTTGAAGACGTTTGCGTGGCTACCGAACGAATTTATGCTTCAAACATCATAAATCAAGCATTTCTTAATTTCTTCTCGAACAACCACTAGCAATTCACACTCTCGATTTAAATCGTTCCTATTTCGTCCCAATCCTCAACTCACGCACATAATATATGCATACACATCCGCACACAGTCACCCACACCACTCTCACATGTGAGATTGACATAACTTATGGCACGTGTATGTACCCGACTGCTCTATACTTGTGATTCAGGGGTGACCGGGCGGGTTTGGCGAAATTGAAGTGGGTTTCGCCGCCGTTCCTGATGCGTCTTAAAGATAATGAAAACCGAAACGCCCGTGTGTGCTTCGAACACAATTAATCAATGAACTGCGTAATATGCACACGTAATGCGCGTGTGTGCTGGCAAACCGCACGGATGGAGATTTATGCGTGCACGCACCAAATCGGATATATAGTGAAGCGTCGCTGCGTCGTCGCCGCCAAGACGCCCGGCTCGTCTTGGCTGCCATATGTGAATATGTGCTGTGCGAACACGACCGGGACCGTCGACCGATGACCGCATCGCGCGCACACACACACACACACGGTCACGATGTGTGTGGATGTGCGTCGGGTTTTTGAGACGTGCCCCGCCGCCGGCGTGCGCGCGTGCGTGCTTGAATGTGCGCTCGTCATGCTCGAAATAGACACGCGGCGGCGCGGGCTTCGAATCACCCCGAAGCGTCGGTTGCACGTCTTGCGATTTATGTGGCTCGCACCAGCGATTTTGATAACCCCCTCCGGCCCGCCCGCCCGCACATAATTTGCACACACACTCGCCGTTCACAAGTGGCGAACAGCGAAACAATTTTAGCACGGGCGATTAATTGCGTGCGAGTTCGCCAGCGCCGACGAAGACGAAGGTGAATGCAGTCACACTCACACACACACACACACACACACACAAAGGTGTATCATTTGTAAAAGGTTTGCCCCACTTACCAACCGCACACACGCATGCATGCATATGCATGCATTACAAATTGGTTTGTGATTTTTCGCCGTTGTGTTCGAATGTGGCCCGGCTGTGAACACGCGGCTTTGTGTGTGGGTTATTTAATTGAGCTCGATGCACACACACACGGAAAGCGTTTAGCTTGTTATATGCTGTACATAACGTATAGTACTAAATATTGTATGCGACTTCACGATGTTCCGCGCGCGCTCGCGATCGCGTATTAATAGAGCCGCGCGATGATCGCTCGCGCACATGTGGTTGTGATATTAGAAATGCCGACGAGCACACCCGCACATCGGTCGTCGTCGGCGGCAGCTCTCACTTGGCGGCGGAGGCTGCACCGATGACGACGACGACGACGAATGCGGTGCGATGTTCGAGAGGTTATTGCATTCGCTTGTGCGTGTGAGTGCAATCGTTAAACCCATTCAGGTTTTGATTCTGTGTGGTAATCATTCATTCCGCACATAATTTTAAATGTTCGGATACGTGTTGTATTCACTTTTTTCATCATGAAAACGGGGATCGAAATGTCATCTGGATCGGTTGATGTTTCAACGAGTTATTAATATTCTAGCGGACATCGGTTATGGAAAGTCCAATCTTGAATATGTATTTTGTGTCATGTAGATATCTCTTTCAGGCCTGACTGGACAATATTCCAAAGTTGCTGGTCGAATAAATCGGTCACCGAAAATGTACGGCACAGCTTTGGGTTATGTTGGGTTATCATTTATCATTGATTCGACCAGATTTCAATATGTTCGTGTAAACATGTTAATTAATTTGTTCCTTTCTGTTCATTCTGGGTTCTATCCGGAAACAAACAAAATCTAGCTGTTGATGTTTGGATGAGTGATGAGTGATGAGTAATTGATAGTCTCGAGAACATAAGTTCGGCTAGAGATATGAGAGTGGAATTCTATTTATGGAACACTAGTTCCTTCATCATCTACATCCATTCACCCTATGAAGGAGTGTTGAGCGGCACACTGAAAGAGTGATAACTGTCAAGCCAACATTTTCGGATTCGAACCACCGATTGGTGATTACAAAACCCGACGACGCCACATTCGTGTCGATGCGTCCTCGAGTGCACGGTTCTTGACAACGATGT
>JANTBZ010009888.1:0-14236 GCA_024741255.1 Exechia fusca
GGGAGGCGTTGAAATATGAAAAAAAAAGAAAAAAAAAGGAAGAAAATAAGTTACTACTAGGTGCCCAATGGTTTCAAAAGTGACGTGTAATATCCAAGGACATGTACGTAAATTACATGGAAAATGGCATAAAGGCTCTGAATTTTGTAAGACAGAGTTCGGTGAATACTTAAAACAAAGCTCAAATTGAGGCGGAACGAAATCCATGAAGTGCGTCCTCATGGTAAAGCAGAAGAAGTAGATATTGCGGAGAGTAGAAGAGTTGCATTGTTTGATCGTGGATGATGCGTTTTCAAACATCATCTTCTTGGACCAAAAACTGTCCATGGTCTAACCTTTCATAAAAATACAAAACGATCGAGTTTGGTTAAATTAGAGGTCCGACGACAATCTGAGCTTGAGATAGGCCACCAGATCGTCGATGCCTGCCTGATGGTATGGACCTCCGGTTCGACACAAAATCACTCACAATTGGTGATTTTGGAGCCCGGAGTCTAGGTAGATGATACAAAGTGACAAAGACAAGTATTAGTGTTTGTATTAAATCCATGGACAATTAAAAAGTTTATGTCCGTACCGTTTACATCGATGTAAGACTGCATCGTCGCATAAAGCTCATACGAATCAATATTGGCTGAAGAGAATCGTTTCACATCACATCCCGCTCACACAATGGCTGTCAATTTCAGCAGATGCAAAAAGCGATAGATTTTTTAATTTGGGATATGTTGGAGGTACGAGTCAACTTCAAATGAAACACAAGTTTGTACTCTAAACGCAGCCCTTCAGCGAGAATGGGGTCCAAGTTTCCACAAGATTGCCAACGGTCAGCGCGCAACTCAATAGTTACATACTAGGTAGCTAAACTAAGGCCAAGGGCGGGAAAATAGAAAAGTTCTGATTTATTCCTCAACCATTATATTTGGTATAAATTTCTAATAAATATTACAGAAACTGTAAATATTACGGCTATTCTACGATGTAACAGAAGTCCTGATGCAGGGTGTACAGTAAAGTTATGTTTTCCTAATACAATTTCAGGATTTCGATTGAAAACGGATGCCAAAAATCCACAAAATGACCAAGTGATACTAGAGATGCCTGGATTCTGAAAATTGGCCGAATACATATAGTTTGAGATGCATAGCTCTCGCCCGTACTCCGAGCGACACTCACCATACAGATTCTCGAACAACTTGACGGCCACCTGATGCGGCGTGATCTCCGTCTCGAAGTCAAACTTGACATTCTTCAGCTGGTACGTCAGCTTGTTGTCGTCCTCCGCCTTCTCCTCGATGGCGCACACAATGTGGTTGCGCGCCTCCGCCAGCTGCTCGGCGCTCAGCTCGGCGGCGTTCAGCAGCTGGAAGTTATTGGTGACCGTGAACAAGAAGTCGCGCGGATAGCGCTCCTTGGCCGGTGCGCCGATCATGAACTCCTCCTCGGTGGTGGTGGCGGCAACGTAAGCGGGCGAGCAGCGCTCGCCGTATTTGGTGGCCACCACGTCGACTTTGGAGTCCTTGATAGAGCATTGAATGTTGTAGGTGTAAGTAAATTGGCGCGCTTTTCTGATGTGGAGACTCCGCCGCAATGACGTCAGAACTATGTGTAACACTTACTTTGTTGATGCTCAGGCAAATGGTGCTGTTGCCCATGTGGAGACCGAACTTTCCAGACATTGTGAGTGCGGGGTTTGTGTTGTGCTGTTGCTGCGGGGGATGCGAGATGCCTGGGGCGTTGGAGCGGATCCAAAGAGCTGGTTTGAAGCGGGCGCGATCAGCGTGAGGTCAGACGGGTTCGGGGAAAAGTGTCGCACGTTTCGAGCACACAAACGCCACAAATAAAAATAAGTTCTACGATGCGCGTGCGATCGGCGGCGGCTGGCTGGCTGGCTTTGACCCTAACCTCAATCGAGAGCGTGCACGCGCGAAAGTCACAGCAGCCGACCGAGGGTCCGAATGATTCGGACGATTCGGACTCGAATGAAATGACGATGATGACGATGACATCTCGTATAGAATTATCATATAATATACGCTGTTTCACGTTGCCCGCATGCAGGCGTTTTATTAGAGCGCTACCAATTCAAACGGTTAAATGACAATTTGCAATTTCGTAAGACATTTTTCAAAATATAGTTCAACCACCATTATAAATTGCATTCATTCATTCAAGGAAACACAAGAATGTAAATTATGCCGTTTTTTTCTAAATAAACATTCTTTTGTAAGAAAATGAAAATAAAAAAAAGATTTGTTCTCGAAAATATGTAGCGTGTTGTGTGTTCTTCACGTAATATGGGTCTGCCGACAGTAGCCATTTAACAATTTATAATTTCAGCTATAAAGAGCAATGTCATGGTTTTTGCCTGAAAACACGTTTTTCACGAGTAGAACATATACATACTAATATATTGAAATATGCGGGCACTACTATTGTGTTACAAGAAAAATAAAAAATATCTTGATAATAATATATTGAGATGTTCGAACTGGAGCAAAAAACGTCGAGTAGTAGTAGTACATTTCATGTGTATTTACATTTTTGTAAATGGAATAAAATATATTTCATGATTTCATAAAGTTTTATTTAAGAAGAAACATTTGCAGTTCATTTGTAGAAAGTGCCTACTTTTCCCAGTTGTAAACACCCTAATTGAACAAAGACCCTTCCAGTACAACCATTTTACAACCAAAAACAACAACATTTGTAATACTAAGCAAATTTAATGCATTTCTCATACTGCTGATAAAAATCGGTAAAAGGCAGGCAATAAATTCGGCATCGATGAGAAGCCTCTTGTGAAAAGCAAATTCAAGGGTATATAACAACCAAATATTGAAATTATTGTCATCCGATTTTTCAGTATTGCAATGTCTATAAAAATTTAGAGGAGCAATTGGCAATGCCAATGAAAACAAAAAATAATAGTTTTAGTGTCTACAACCGGTAAAATTGTTTTCACTTTTGTAAAAAATCATGTTTTTTGTCATTGTTGAATACCTTTTTTGTTATCAATAGAATCGAATCAATTATATCGAATTTTATCGAATCAAAATCAGTAGTTAGCTATCTTTCTTGGATTTCTATTAGCTATATGTTTCTTGGATTTCTAAAAGTTATGGCTAAAACACCAAACTGTGTCCACAACGGGTTAAACTTCCATATATATTTTCATTTTCATTATTTTAAGTGTACACACTGTGTTACTCTAATGAACATTTATGGCCTGTTAACCAATTTTGAAATTCAAAATATTGAATGGGGAAAATATTCCATTCGGTAGGGCGCACTAACCAAAGGAGCAATATTTCTTGATCAATTTCTTCTGCATTCAATCAAATTATGTTTATTGATATAATTATTAAGAAAACTGTATCATGACAATTTGTGTATGTGTCCTTGAATACGTGAGATCAAGATGTATGTAATTTTCAGGTTGTAGTATAAACTATTATACAAAATTGGGGTTGTTTAGTATATAATCATTCGGCCTTTTCGGTTTTCTTCATCTTGCGATCGCGATCTTGGATGAACCGATCGATGATGCCGTCGCGATCGATCAGCACCGGTTTGCCGATCGCGTCCATTTCGCGCCGGCACCGCTGCACGATATTCCGGTTGGTTTTGCTCTGCACGTCGGTGCGCTCGATGATTCGCTCGCGATTCTTCCACAGACGTTTCTGGCGATTTATCACGTCCTCCTCGTATTTCTTGTTGACGAACCGGAAGATGGGTTCACTGTTCTCGTGGCTGAGGTGCAGGGACGGCGGAGAAATGTGATTCGGTTTGTCAAACGTTGTTAACATAAGCTACTGATAATTACAAGACTTTTTTTTGCAGACAATAATATGTCTCTACAAATTTAAGATCAACAGAAAAATAAATTCCAATGATGTAGTTTTATTCTTTGGTATGATTACAAAATATTATAAAAATGTCTCACAAGTGTCTTAGCACGCCCTATGAAGACAGTATTGCTCTATTTTTTTTATAATTTTTAAAATTATGAATTATTTGTGCACAATTTCTTTGTCTTTTATTTGAGTATACGCATATTGTTGTAAGACACTCCAGTGAAGAGTAATCTCTAGCTAGTAAGCCAATCACGAGTTTCTGATTTTTGTGTAAGGGAATGGGAAGTAAAATCGATTATTTATCCCCATACCAAAAAAAATATTTTTATGTTAGGTTGAGAGACCATAACTTTGCAGTGAAGTGACTTAGAACAATGTGCGTATACTAAAATGAAAGACAATGAAATTGTGTACAGTTAATTGTCGGGTGCGTATTCGGTTGTCGATATTTATTCGTTTTATTCTCACAGACCTGACATAATTCATACAGACCTGACATAATTCATAATTTAAAAAATTCTAAAAACTTGCATGTATGTTTTGTTAGTGCAATAATGGCTCCATATACGAACGGAGAGACGTTGATACATTTCCAATATGTTTTACTTATACGATAGCTGGACGCAGAAAGCGTGAAACCAGAAGATTTAAGTACATGGTTTAAACCTAATATTTCGGGTCGTAGAATACGTGTACAGATAATTCCCAAAAGTTTATATTATGACGAAGTATTTTTATTTGCACTCACCTTTTCTTGAACTCCTCGTAATTTGGTATTTGGATCTTTGGCTGACGCGCCAGATGATACGGATCGTACGATTCGGTGTAGTTCTTTTGGCGCAGCGCATAGCCGTCCATCACCAGCATGGTGTTGTACAGAGCTTTCGGGTTGCCAAGGATGCCGTGGTGGACGTCGCACAGGAAGAGTTGGGCCTCGGCGGTGGCGTACTCCTTTTCCAGGTCGTACATTCGCGGATTTGTGCTATTTAAAAAATGCTATTTTTCAACGAGGTACTCCAGTGGGAGTACCTGGGAGTACCTGGGGATGAAGACGCATGCCCCTTAAATTGGACACTTTACGCACTACATACATTATTACCAAGGCCCGGAACTTAAGGGCCTAAAAAAGTACGTTTTAGGGCTCTAAAATAGTGACAAAAACAGTGAAAAAGGGCCTAAAAACAAGAAAAAAGGGTCTAAATACCGTGATTTCTCGATGATATTTCATAAAAATGGGTTTTAAAGACGACGTAAAATTGTTCTCCATGCAATTATCGCCTCAAGCACATTAGTTGCTTTAAAATACTGTTTCGCGTTACATGGTTTGTATATTTTCAGAGAAATTAGCAAACATATTTCGAGTTTTTTTTCATCGAACTTATTAGCGAATTCAACATTCACCAGTATGCAATTTGATGGAAACTTGCATATTTTTTAAAGGGCCCAAAAAGGGCGAAAAGGGTCTAAAATAAGGAAAAATCAGGAAAAAGGGCGAAAAAGGGTCTAAAAAAAGGGAATATAGATGAAAAAAGGGCCTAACGTCGAAAAAAGGGCGAAAAGGGAAAAAAAAGGGTATAAAAAGTATAGTTCATTCGAATCGTACGGAAACGTGGCGCATAATCGTGGTTACAAATATTCTGTAGGATGAACAGGAAAAAAGGGTTTTTCCCTTAACTTCCGGGCCTTGATTATTACATACATTCTTCATGCATGCGTTTTGTGTTTCATGAGATGTTTAACTGAATTCGCATTTGTTCATCTCGGAAAACAGCGATAACTTTTAAAAATTGATTCCTACAGAAAAACGATGTTCTACAAACTTGAAGAACGATATATGATCTTATTAATTAGGTTTATCGTTCCTGGCAGAGTGCCGTTAGTTCATAAACAAAAACATTGTATAAATAAAATGTTGAGAGGGAAGTTGGATAACTAAAATTGTCTTTAATGTGTTTGCAAAATAACACCTCAACGGGTGTTTTACGACAAGTGTCCAAAGTGGATGGAATGGAACGATAGCTTTAAATTTAAATTTCAGACAGTGCGTCTACCTGGAATGAACTAATCAGCGCAAGGTATGACCATGACATATTGCGAAATTGCCATACGACAACTCTACCTTAAACTTCTTTCGATGAGTATCATGCACTAGATTTGATTCGGCTCATTTTCGAGTTTAACTACATAACATTCGATCATAACCCACCCGCGATACTTCGTCTCGTTCAGCCACAGAACATCGCTATTCTTGGGCGTGATATTCAGCAGCTCGAGTATCAATGGTGACCGCTGGTTGCGGAAGTTGCACAGCGTATTGTTCGGACCGTACAGGATCAGTTGCTCACGCTTCGTGTACTTCGGACAGTTGGGCAGCTGCTTCTGTGCCACATTGAAGTGTTCGGTGCGCATCAGCCGATTGATCTCGAAGTCTGGTCAAACAACACGCATCAAAATATTAGATTCATCAGTCATCGTTCATCATTCATCATATATGATCAGTGCGATGCCACCCACCAATCACCACATACGACTTCCGGTGCATCGCAATCCACACCAGTCGCGTGCACAGACACAAAAACGAATCGAAGAAATCCGAATCCTTGCCCGTCTTCGACACCTTCGACTTGTTGGCCAGATGATGGAACGGCGCCATATCGCGCCAGCCCATCACGATCTTGCTGTACTCGCGCGCCAACACCAGCCGATACTGCACCAGATAGGCGGACATCATCTGCTCGATGCGCACCGAGCGCATGTCCAGCTGCTTGGTCAGCTGCTCGTCGCGCCGAATCAGCAGGAATTCGACCAACTTCAGGAAGTACTCGAAATAGATGATCAGATCGTTGAAGAACTGATCGACCGTGTCGCAGTGCACGAACTCGATCAGCCGGGCGCTGAAGGCACCAGCCGGTGCCGTGAACAGCGCCACCTCCTTGACGTCCTGGATGGTGATGACGTCCGCATCGCGACACCAATCCGGGCGCCGGAACGAGTCGCGGAAGACGTTCTCGCCGACCTCATCGATGTAGTCGGCGAACTTGATGCCGAACTGCAGTCGGGGCGCCTCCAGCGCAGCGTCCACCATGGTCAGTCGCTTGGCGCTGGAGCATTTGTTGAACTCGATGATGTCGCGCTCGAGGTTCCAGCGCCAGCTGCCGTTGGCATACTGGGGGATGTCGGTGGCGGAGGCGTAGAGGCGGAGCATTTTTTTTTGTGTGTCATGCGTATAAAAATACTAGAAACGAAGTGATGCCAAAACAATGGGGATGTGGGAAGTTTGATATGACAGTTAATTTGGCATTTTGAGCGCAGTATCTTTGAATTTGAAATTGCGGCGAACTGAACAAACTAACAGGCAGGCTGGAAAGTCCGTATCGATTGATAGATAGTAGGACACATATTTTTTATAAGATTATTTTTAAATATTGAACATAGATCCTTTGAAGGACGATATAGCGAAAATGGCGATCCTACAACTTTTCTATGCCCTTCGTATAGAACTAATTACTTTTGGCCTTAAAATATGTATTCTTCCTGGGATACTTTTTCCATCAGTGCTAAGTCTCTTCCCAGCGAACATTTATCAGAGGTCTGAAGACATAGAATTGTCGGTAAGAGCCAAATCCAGATAATACCGTAGATAGAGCCATAATTCATAGCCCTGTCTTTGATTAAGTCCATCGTTTTCAGTGACCTGTGAAACTGCGTATATTGTCTTGGTGTAACAGCACATTTTTCCTCACCATGTGGAGCGTATTATATCTTGGCCATTTTGGACTTCAGGCACTCCAAAATTTCAATTTAAAGTCTCAAAATTATATAGACGCCATCCGACTGATGCGTTTTTGTGAACATTGGAGAGGCTTCGTCATAGCTCCCTGTTCTCTCAAATGACAACCGATTGGACTCCAAAGTACAGAAATTGTGTAATGATTCAATCTTTTGTCACATATTAAAAAACATATTGCCTAATCATGTTCGATCAGCTAACACTACTCCGAAAAAACAAATAGTTTTTATTTTGGTTGATTTTGGGTTCGCGCGGCAGACATTTTACGAAGAGTGGATTTTTCGATGTTTTTGTCAGTAACTACAATATTCGGGCGTCTAAAACTCTGATATTCTTCGGTGTCTAAATGGCCAGTACGGAATTTTGAATAATTTTCGCGAACATTTTGTTTAGGCTGAGGTGAAACCCAAATAAAATTTTATGTTCATGATTCGGCTCTATGCGCAATTTGTCCCATCAGAATAAAAATGTTTAATGTTTTATGCAAGTTGCGTTGAATGTGCCGTTTTAGTTTGGTTTACATACACGTTTATTACAGTTTGATACCTACATGCATGCATTTTATATCGCGCGCCTTACAAATATATAGTTTTAGTTAGCTTGCCATTGCCAATTCCACTACCGTATTCACTTGGCCTGTTTCATCTTCATCTTGCGATCGCGATCCTGGACGAAACGATGGATGATGCCCGCCCGATCAATGTGCACCGGCTTGTCCATCGCATCCATTTCGTGCATGCATCTTTCCAGGATGTTCTGATTGGTTTTGCCCAGCACGTCGGTGCGCTCGATTATTCGGTCTTTGTTCTTCCACAGATGTTTCTGGCGACTGATCACGTCCGCCTCGTATTTCTTGTGGATGAACCGGAAGAGCGGTTTGTTGTTCTCGTGACTGCACAGATGCGAGAACCAGTGGATGAGCTGTGTCGAAAATATCCTTCAACACTTACGTTTTCATGAACTCCTCTTTATCGGGAATTGCGATGTTCGGCTGTCGCGCCAGACGATACGGATCGTATGTTTGGCTGTAGTGTTTCTTCCGCAGTGCATATTCGTCAAGCACCAGCATGGTGTTGTACAATGACTTGTGATTGCCAAGGATGCCGTGATGCACGTCGCACAGGAACAGTTGAGCCTCAGCGGACGTGTACTCCTTTTCCAGCGCGTACATTCGTGGATTGGTGCTGGAAATAGGGACAATTTTAACGAAAATTACGCATAGTCCTTTAACGTCATGCCAGTGAAGGCTTGAGTTCCAAGGCATGATTAAAGATCTTAGTCATCGATACCATCTGAACAATCGCACATGGTTCAAGAATTTTTATATTCTAGTCCAGAATATCTGATTCAAAGTGATCAGGCTCAGGCTCGGGTTCCTCGCCCTTCTGCTCATCAATTCGTTGTGGTATGACCATATTATATACGAATCGAAGCTTAACTCGACGCAAAATCCTACCCGTGATACTTCTGCACGTTCATCCACAGCACATCGCTATTCTTCGGCTCGATGTTCAGCAGCTCGAGTATCAACGGCGATTTCTGGTGGCGCATGTTCACATGTATGTTGTTCGGCCCGTACAGAACCGCTTGCTCGCGCTTCGTGTACACCGGACAGTTGGGCAGCTGTTTCTTGGCCACATTGAAGTGATCGCTGCGCAGCAGCCGATTGATTTCGAAATCTATGCGAATGCGATATTAACACAAAGACTCAGCAAAACGTCGTAGACTATCCTACCAATCCGCTCATACGACTTGCGATGCAGCGCTATCCACACCACTCGCGTGCACAGACTCATGAACGCATCGAAGAACTCCAAATCCCTCCGCTTCTTCGTCTTTTTCCCCTTGTTGTTCAAATGATGGAACGGCGCCATGTCCTTCCAGCCGAGCACGATTTTGGCGTACTCGCGCCCCAGCACCAGCCGATACTGCTGCAGATACGCGCACATCATCTGCTCGATCTCCACCGAGCGCATGTCCAGCTGCTTGGTCAGCTGCTCGTCGCGCCGAATCAGCAGATACTCGCACAACTTCAGGAAGTACTCGAAATAGATGATCAGATCGTTGAAGAACTCGTCGACCGTGTCGCGGTGCAGGAACTCGATCAGCCGGGTGCTGAAGGCGCCCGGCGCAGCCGTGAACAGTGCCACCTCCTTGACGTCCTGTATGGTGATGACGTCCGCATCGCGGGCCCACGCGGGGCGCCGAAATATCTCCCGAAACTCGTTCTCGCCGACCTCGTCGACGGTGTCCGCGAATCGGACGCCGAACTTCAGTTTGGGCGCCTCCAGCGACGCATCGATCAGCCCCTGATGAAAGGAAGTCGGACACTTGACGAACTCCACCGAGTCCGTTTCGTCGTTCCAGCTCCAGCTGCCGTTGGCGTACTGGGGGATGTCGGTGGCGGCAGCATACAGACGCAGCGACATCGTCGTCCGGATCGAGCAGCAGTTTCAATATCACACACATACAAATATACACAACACAACCGCAGCTTTGTAGTGCAGCTGCGCGAATGAAGTGAATGAAGTGAGTGAGTGACAACCAGTCGCACTGTTTGCTGACAAATTAATGTTTAATTTTTTTTAAATAAAATATACACATGCAATGTGGTGTTTTCCAGAGCAGATTCCGGCTGGGCCTGGGCGCTGCTACGCCTGTCTACGCCTGTCTGTCCCAGGGCGACATCAGAATGTTGGGCGTGATCAGATAGGATGGTGGAGCGGCTCGCAGATAGTCGACAATTTTAATCAGATCCTCCTTGGGCGAGCGGATGGGCACATCGACTGTAGAGAATTGGGAAAGTATGAAATGATTTTCTGTGAACTCACAATCGTGGAAATTCACTGCGATACATCTTTACCGAAATCATAACAAAGTGTATGTGCTACAATTACAACTCGACATTTCAAGAATTTAATTTTGGGGTTCCAGGCTAAACACACTCGGAAACAATAGTATTGTCCATATCTCATTCCGAAAAATATTAGTAGTTTTTATTTATTAAAATCGTGAGGCGGACTTGTGTACTAGAGGGTACATTGATGAATCAATGTATATTTTCATATCACATCACAATATCGAAATTTGAAGAACATATTATACAGCAATATTCATTATGAAAAGTATAGTTTAAAGCTTCTGGAATCTATTCTGTGGAGACGGGAGACTCATGAATGTAGTTGAAGAAAACGGACACAAATAACCTGCTGCACAATAAAAAAGTTATGTGGAATGGTTCAATTTTTAAATTTTTATATTTTTATTAAACCTATATTATTAATGCTTTACTCGAATACAATATATGTGAAAACATCGCTTGAAGATAAATGAAACCCAAGTAATTTGAAAAAAATGGAATACGTTTACGTTTACGTTTTTAATTTTGCTTCAAATACATATTTTGAATTCTCAAAAATGCCTCTAGCCATCAATGCTCTCATCTACTCACCGATCTCCCGCAACTCCTCGCCTGCGGTCCGTTTGCCCCCGTATTTGCGGCAACACGACGGCGCCGCGGGACTGGCTTCCCGCTGCGACGGATTCGCCGGATTGGCGACCGGGCACTTGGGCGTCGGGCCGCGCGGAATGCCGCACGGCGGCGGATGCGGATCGGGATTCTCGCACTTGTGATGGTCGGGCTTTGGGCTCTTTCGCGTGGCCAATAGCAGAAGCTGACTAATTCTGCGCAAACCGAGACAACGGACGAGAAACGTATACAGAACGGAAAGCGTGCGCATGAGTTCCCGTACGTACTGCTGGGGCTGGTTGGCCGCGACATTCGGCGACAGCGAGTGATCGATGCGCCTGACCTGGTGCTGCATCGGCGTCAACGGATTGTAGTACTGCTGGATGATGGCGGACAGTCCGAGCGGCATAATGGGCTGACCTGTGTGAAGAACGCATGATCAGTATTTTATGAACCGCTTCAATTGCAAAGTTTCGGAATGAAATAATCAGATACGAAGAAGAAAACTTAATTCAAAGAACAGCCCGTGCCGACTATCTATTGGTTTAAACATTTGAATTTGAAACATTATATTGTTCCCGCTTATTGATTCTATTGCAAGTTTCGTTATAATTTGAAGGATAAAGGATCATAATTCCCGCCTTTGAATTAATTTATCGTGCTGAATCTTCAACTTGAGCTACATATGAATATCCGAATTTCGAACTCACCTGTCGTCGAGTCGCCCGTCGCCGACACCGTTTCAATGCAATCATTCTTCCTGCGGTTCGCGCGCTTCTTGGTCGGATCGCAGGCCGGCTGCTTGTTCGGATTGTGAATGATCACCGGCCGGCTGTCCGCCGGGCACTTCTTCGTCGGCGCCCGCGGAATTCCGCACGGCGGCGGATGCGGATCGACGACCGCGCATCGGCCGCTGAACGGCTTCTTGTTGGCGGCTTCCGCCGTCGGCTGCTGCTGTGGAGCGGATGCCGCCGGCATGGCCGGCTTCAGGTTGGCGAACACCTGCGGATGTTGGCCGCCAACGAATCGGATCTCGATCGGCGGCTGCGACTGTTGCTCATTCGTCTTGGCGTAGGAGCGGGGTTGGGGACAGGCGGAGGATGTGGGCAGCTGCGGCTCCGGGACGGCGCATTTACCGGTGGAATTTTTCTTGCCAGATCGCACTAAGCGAGTCAGAATACGAGTGGACATCTCGACGACGACGGCGGATTGCGGGGAAGGGCGCACGTTTTAGCGAAATTTACGAGTGGAAAAAATTATCACGATAAATTATGGCTGACACATTGACACAAAGCGGTTTGCGTTGCACTGCTGAGATTGAACGCGCGAATGATGCGCGATATATCGTACCTACTGCCATACCGAATCGAAAATGATCTCAAGTTCAAAAGTTGTTCGATAAGTACGATCGATCTTCTACAGCGTCCATGTTTATTATGCGATTTCTGTAAACTTCTACTGCATTAAATTGTTTTAATGCTACGAGCGATATCATCCGACTTCAATCCAGTTCAATCCCCTTCAATGATAAATCCAACTACAAGTACAATATACGCTTAATTTATACTGATCAATGATACAACTATATGTTTGAAAATAACGATCACATTCACGTCGACGACTGGCTGCTGGAGTGTCGTGTGTCGTCGTAGAAATCGAGCACAGCGTTCGTGGGCGTTCGCAGCAGCGATTTGAGGCGGCGCAGGGCATTTCTCCTCTGATCCACCTCTGCCAACGACGCCCGCAGTGTCGGAACGGACATCGTGACGCGCAGCTCGGACGTCTGATTCTGCAGCACTGGACCGCGCAACAGGCGCAAATCGGCGCCTGTACTGCGGATCGGATGCTGTGACGGGAGATGCGTCGCTGATGGCCCGCCAAGCGACGATGGACGAATGGAAGTCGGCTCCGATTGGAAGGTAGCGGGCATATTCTCGAACTCTGGTGGAGAGATGTTGTTCAGAATTGACGACCTGCTGCGGATCGGATGCTGCGTTGGAAGATGCGCCGATGTACGAATCGAAGTCGGCTGCTTCGAATGGAAGGAAACGGGTATGTTCCGAAACTCTGGTGGAGTGATTTTGTTCATAATCGAAGACCGTGTGACTTTCGGCAGACCGAGGCTCGACTGTGTGAACTTTGGCGCAGTCCATGGATGTAGTTTGATGTCAATGTCTTTCAGCGATCGTTTCCGCATGTTTGACTTGCTAGACGTTGCCATGACTCGGATGTAACGGGACATTTTTTTTTTAATTTCTATTTACGATTTTACAATTGAAATTTTGTTTATCAAACGATTGAATGGCGGAAGGAACGTCGAACACACATGGGCAAATAGATGAATATCATGATAATTTTTATTTACATATATTTTTCACGAATTTACATATTTTCTCACTAAATTTGCAATATTAATTGTCCATCCATGCGTGCCCACAACTATTCTCAACTGATATCTCAACACTTGGACTCCGTGGTGGCCTTCTTGTTCGGGAACCGAATGAACCCGAAATGCCCGTCACACAAACGCGGCACATCCTGCATACACTCGCTCATCGCATCCGCAGCCTGCCGCTGGCGCAGCCGCCGCATCGCACCCTCATAGGACAACCGCTTGCACATCACCGCCCATCCGGACTTTGGCACCACCGGCTTCGGTCGCTCGCCCCGCGAGTCCTGCCAAGCGCGCGGAATGCGCAACGCAAACGGCCGGACGGCCGCCTTCCACATCGTAGCACAGTTCATGCGCAGGCCGCGCAAGCGCGCCCTCTCGTCCAGCACCGCCTTGCACTTGGGGTGCTCGCACACCGGACGCGGCGCCTGCGCCGGCTCCGGCTGTCCGCAGCCCGTCAGATAGGGCAACTTCACCACATCGGGCTTGCTGAGCATCTCGATCCGCTGCAGTTCCGCATCAGTCTTGAAGCACTTGACGCACGTTACCGGTCGCTTGGGCGGCGGCCGCGGCAGCCGCTCCGCATTCCAGCACTTGTGCCGGTAGATCGTGCGCTCCACGGCCGGCGGGCACGGTGGCGGCCCCGGCGGCGGCGGAATGATGCGCGGCTTCAGATAAATGGGGCACGGGCCGAGGCGCTGGCGTGGCGGCGAGTTGCCGCCGCGCGT
>JANTBZ010009999.1:0-34457 GCA_024741255.1 Exechia fusca
GTAGGCCGCGCATGCTGTTCTCCTCGGCGGTGTTGGTCGCGGACGCGGACGTGCTGCTGGCGGCGGCGGCGGCAATGGGATTTTTATCATCCATGGCTTGGTTGCAAAGGATGTCCGCTTGCTCATTTTCTTCGTGACCATTATGGCCTTTAACCCATAAAAAATTAATAGTATGCTTGCTAATTTGGATCTCAAGCTCTTGCCATAATTTTATATTTTTAACGGGGCTTTTATTAGCTGTTTTCCAATTATTTTTCTTCCAAGAATGAATCCAAGTAGTAATCCCATTTTGCAGGTATTTGCTATCTGTCCAAATATCTATCACGCAAGGCTTTTTTAAACTATTTAAAGCTACAATAACAGCTAAAAGCTCCATTTGATTGTTGGTAGAGTAAGTAACAAAGCCATTTATATTTTTAACATGATCTTTATATTTCATAACTATCCCAATACCACCAATCCCTGGATTGCCACGGCAACCCCCATCGGTCCATATTTGTAATGTGTCGCTATTTTTTTGCATATCTTTAATTTTTTTCCTTTGTTAATATAAAAATGTTATGTTATATAAAATAATAAAATTATAATATTAATTAATCATTATAATAGCAGTATTTATTCTTATGAAAGCAAAATTTTTTCCCCTTGTTATCTTTTTTTCTATGTTTTTAATATCAAATGTTTTTGCGGCAGACCCAAAAAAGGGTCAGCAACAGTACTTTAAGAATGAAAAATATAAAGAAAATATAGGATGTGTAAACCCAAGTATTGTTGAAGGAGCCGACAAAGTATATATAGAAGAAAATGGCGTTTTATTATATATAATAGAACTCTATGGATCTAGCGGTAAGTGCGAATACACAGGGGAGCACCTAGTGTTTAAGAAAAAGACACCGCAAAATATTATTGACGAAGCCTTAAAAGAATTCGATTCTAAAATCAATATGAATGTATTTTTTAACTTAAAATTTAAAATAAGAAGAGTAGCCCCAAATGCGCCATTAGTAATAAAAAATAAGGAGATTAAGATTCCTTATTTCATAGTATTAAATGATCGCTTAAAGAATGAAATTATTGATCAAAAAGATTACAAAATAACAATTCCTTTAGGGTATTCTAAAGATTCCGAATACAGTAGCGAAACCATAATTATTAAAAAAAGTTTCAGCTTAGATACCTTCGTTAATATGGAAATCCTATCAGGTATATATTTTGATAAAGCTAATACTAATAAGCAATAGCCATAGTATGGAATAATGAGGTATCTTGCATATAATCATATGCAAGATATTGTTTAAAGGGTATATTTTTCTGTTTAAGTGAGAATATTTAAAAGGTTGTTTTTACAAAATGCATAAAAAGCCAAGTTGGGATGAATATTTTCTAAATATTGTGGATGTAATTGCCACTAGGGCAACCTGCGGTAGGGGAAGATCTGGCTGCATTATAGTTAAAGATAACAGAATACTATCAACCGGTTATGTAGGCTCACCAAGTGGGTTTGAAGATTGTGATAGTGTGGGGCATCTTTTAAGAGAAGTTAAATACGAAGATGGTCAAGTGCGTCAACATTGTGTGAGAACAATCCACGCTGAACAAAATGCCATAGTTTACGCTGCTAAATATGGCGTAAGTATAGAAGGCTCTACAGCGTATTGTACTATGCAACCTTGCTATAGTTGTGCAATGCTGATGATAGCTTCGGGCATAAAGAAAGTTATTGCTAAAAATAGCTATCAGGTTATGGATAGTCGTATAATTTTTGAAAAAGCAGGGGTAGAGTTAATAATTGTTAATAATGACACTTTAGATTACGAAAAATAAAAGCAAAATATAAAAAAACAGCCAAGCCGTAAGGAATAAAGTTAAAAAATAAATTTATGTAATTTTTTAGGATTAATGATGAATCAAGAAAATCAAGTGAAAGAAATCAAGAAAGAAGAATCAAAATTATCAAATTTTTATACTAGAACGCTAACAACCATCATAATATTCCCACCAATTTTATATGCGGTGAGTAGCGGCGGGTTTATATATTTTATGCTATTGTTTCTAGTGATTTTTTTAGCAGGGTACGAATGGAGCAATATTTGCGGTAAGTGTTCTTTCGCCACTGATAGCATGATAGTTGTTACTACTATGATGTTAGCTATGACATCTTTTTTCATGAATAATATAATTTTAGGAAGTGTAATTATAGTGGTTGGTAGCTATATAGTTTATGTGGTATCTAAAATTAGAATAAAAATGTCAGGTGTAGTAATCACACCTAGTTATCTTAACCGTCCGCTATGGCTATCTATTGGGACTTTTTACTTAAGTTTAGGTTTTGCTTCATTGGCATATATTTCTAAGGTAGATTACTATGGATATACCTTAATTTGGGTATTCTTAGCTACTGTTAGCAGCGACGTTTTCGCTTATATTTTTGGTTCTTTTATAGGTGGTAAAAAGATTGCACCAAAGATTAGTCCAGGTAAAAGTTGGTCAGGGTTTTTCGGCGCCATGATAATGACAGCAGGCTTAGGATATTTGTTCTCAATATTTCTATCTATTAATAACGGCGTATTCATGATTGTAGTAGGAGCTTTAACGGTATTCTTTGCTCATCTTGGTGATATGCTAGAATCAGGTTTTAAAAGATACGTTAAGGTTAAAGATACATCTAATATGATCCCAGGTCACGGTGGGGTGCTAGATAGAATAGATGCCATCTTAATGACAGCGATTTTTATAGCCTTATTATCAATAGTGCTAAATAAAAGCCCACTATTTTTCACAATTTAATTATTATATTAATCCTATAGCTTGAAATATAGAGCAGAACATAAGTATAAAATAAATTTAATATTTGCAATACGCTCTTATATGTATTATAGTTATAATCAATACTTAGTCATTATTTAGTTATTGTTATTTTTGTAAAATCCTATTTGAAACTTTACCTTAAAATTTTATTAGGTATTTGCTTTTTTACAAAGATTGAAGAAGACCTAGGTTAAAAAGTTTTCTAAAGGGCTATTTTTAGCTTGATAGAAAAATGTATTTTGAAATTTTATGGAGTTAAGAGATGTTAATAGGTACAGTAAAATGGTTTAATATTACTAAAGGTTATGGATTTATTGAACCAGAAAACGGTGGGAGCGATGTGTTTGTACATATCAATGCTTTAACAAAATCAGGTATTAAAAACCTACAAGAAAACGATAAAGTAAGTTTCGAATTAGTGGTAAACAACATCACTAATAAAGAATCTGCTGAAAATATTACTCTATTAGACGAATAATTGGTAGACAATATCTAAAAAAACGAAGAAGAGCAACATATATCTTTGTTGCTCTTCTTCATCTATATAGTACCTTGCCCTTGTGCAAGTTCAGTTACTCGAAGTAACTAAGATGATAATCAAAATTATAGTATTATCTATAAAGGTGTAAAAAATAAATATGACGACTAAAACATTCAATGATTTTGCAATCCCACAGTGGTTGTCAAGATCTTTAACGGCGATGGGCTATTCTAGTCCAACCCCAATTCAAGAGCAAACCATTCCTTTAATCTTAGAAGGAAAAGACATTTTAGGTACAGCTCAAACGGGAACAGGTAAAACAGGTGCTTTTTTAATTCCTGTACTAACTTATTTATATAATAATAAGAATGCAATGGCAGTTATTTTAACGCCAACTAGAGAATTAGCTATCCAAGTACACTCTGTAGCATTCGAGATGATGAAAAACAGTAGTTTTTTCAAATCAGCTTTGTTAATAGGAGGCGACTCTATGCCAAAGCAATTCCAACAACTAAAATATAAACCAAGATTAATTGTTGGGACTCCAGGTAGAATCAATGATCATCTTAATAGAAAAAGTTTAAAGTTAGACAAAGCGTCTTTCACAGTGTTGGATGAAACAGATAGAATGTTAGACATGGGCTTTGGTATCCAAATAGATGAAATTTTCTCTTACATGCCAAAAAAGAAACAAGTATTATTGTTTTCGGCCACAATGCCTAAAGAAATTTTAAGGTTAGTAGATAACTACTTAACCGATCCAGAAAAAATATCAGTTGGAGAAGTAAATACAATCGCCACAAACATTACCCAAGAAGTAGTATGCACCAGCGACAAATACGCAGGTTTATTAGGATACTTAAACGATAATGGTGGAACCTCGATTATTTTTGTTAAAACTCAAAGAATGACGGAAGTTTTAGCCGGCAAACTAAAAGCAGATGGTTTTAAGGTAGACGTTTTACATGGTGGTTTAAAACAAAGTAAAAGAAGCTTTATTACTAAGGCTTTTAGAGCTAAAAAATTTGATATCTTAGTAGCCACAGACGTTGCTTCTAGGGGTTTAGATATTCCACATATTGAAAATGTGATTAACTACGATATTACCCATAACCCAGAAGATTACGTTCACAGAATTGGTAGAACAGCTAGAGCCGATAAAGATGGTAAAGCTATTACTTTTATCAATAATGCTGAAAAAAGCGAATGGAATAAAATTCAAAAGTTCATTGGTAAAGAAGATCTATTATTCCAAGATGTTCAAAAAGAAAGAGGAAACCCTAAAGGTGGTAGAGGCGGTAGATCAGGCTCTAACCCTTCAGGTTCTTTTGGTAAAAAACCTTTTGGAGGTCGTAAGTTTGACGGAAATAAGGATAATAATAGAAAGTTTCCTTCAAGCTTTGGTGAAAATAGAGAAAGAAAAAAATCTTTTGATCCATTAAAAACAGAAGGCATTAGCTTAACTAGCAGTTTTGGTAAACCTTATGAAAAATCAGGTTCTTCTTTAAAGCAAAAATTATCTAATTTTATTAAAAGAAAAACAGTAGATTACAATGGTTTTATTGGTTCTGATAGCCCAATAGTGAAAAATAATTCTGAAAATAGATCATTTGGCGACAGAAGACCATCAGGTGAAGGAAGATCATCAGGAGACAGAAGACCATCAGGTGAAGGAAGACCATCTGCTGAAGGAAGATCATCAGGTGGCGACAGAAGACCATTTGGGGATAGAAGACCATCAGGTGATAGAAGATCATTTGGTGATAGAAGACCATCAGGTGGGGACAGAAGACCATCTGCTGAAGGAAGATCATATAATAAACGTGGCTAGTTTGTCATAGCTGATTTGTTAAGCTCTATTTATTAGGGTGATTGCAAATAGATTATTATATCAATATTAAAAGGAATCATGCTAATAGTGCGGTTCCTTTTTTTATTGTTTTTTAAGGTTTATTTTATATCATTCTTTATGAATTTATTTTCAGTAGGCTTTTATATATATTATAATGCGCTATCCTTATTATAACTTATAGCTAAGAAAAATCTTAATTTGCTCTAAAGTAGTTGTAATAGAAATAACAACATCATTACCTCGCATACACCAATATCCACCTTAGTATATTAGCTAGAGATATAGAGTTTATGATTTTATGATTTTAATTAAATCTTTAATATTTACAATTTCAACAATATTGATGCTATTTATAATCTCTTTTTTAAGAAGTTTCTTTTGTTTAGAGGCAATCTTAGCGGTAAAAACATTTTTAAACCCCAACCTTGTGGCTTCGGACAAGCGTTTTTCTAAATAGGAAACACTACGCACTTGACCAGATAAGCTAATTTCGCCAAAAAATACACTCTCTTGAGGCAAAGAAATATCTAAAAAAGCCGATATTAAAGATGCCGATATGGCTAAGTCTAAAGCGGGTTCATTAATTTTTAAACCACCTGCAATGTTTAAATAAATATCTTTATTAGCTAAGAGCATACCTGTACGGGATTCTAACACCGCAGTTATCATAGAAAGCCTGTTAACTTCAGCTCCAACAACAGCTCTACGCGGGGAGGGGAATACTGTGGCCACTAGTAATGTTTGCGCCTCTACCAAAATTGGGCGTTGACCTTCCATCCCAGCAAAAACCGCAGTACCGCTAATATTTGTTAAGTAATCGTGCAAAAATAGAGCCGAAGGGTTATCCACCTCTTGCAAGCCTTTTTCTGTCATTTCAAAAATTCCAATTTCATCGGTGGGGCCAAACCTATTTTTAACCGTCCTTAGAATTCTAAAATTATTATTTTTTTCACCTTCAAAATAAAGTACGCAATCCACCATATGTTCCAACACCCTAGGCCCTGCTATTTGTCCTTCTTTAGTAACGTGGCCTATCATAATTAAAGCAATATTTTGTTTTTTACAAAAAGATATTAGCTCATTAGCGCAAGCTTTAACCTGCGAAACACTCCCTGGAATACCTGCAGTGTCATCAAGATACATGGTTTGAATAGAATCTATAATTAAAATATCAGGCTTATTTTCTTCATCTAAGGCTGCGAACATATCATTCAAGAGAGTAGTAGTAGCAATTTTTAGATTGTCTTGTGATACATCTAATCTTAGGGCGCGTCTTTTAAGTTGATCTAAAGACTCTTCTCCTGAAATATAAATACAAGAATATTGTTGCGATAAATTGGCTACTATCTGCATTAAAAGGGTAGACTTCCCAATCCCTGGGTCTCCACCCACTAATATGGCCGAACCTCTCACAATACCGCCACCGCAAACTCTGTCAAACTCCGTCATTTTAGATAAATATCTAGGTAACACAGGAATATTGCTGTTAAGATCAGCAAACTCAAACTTATTGCTAAGTCTGTTGCTATTTAAGACATTGCTAGACTTATTAGTAGCAAAAGGTGATGCCGTGATAGTTTTTTCTTCTATGGTATTCCATTGTCCACAGCTTTCGCAGTGACCTGTCCATTTAGGATATGATGCTTGGCACTGGGAGCAAATAAAAGTGATGTTTTTTTTAGCCATAATATTTATATTGAGGTTATTAATTCTGCGTAATATTAATTACAAACTACATTATAAAATAACTTAGAGATATTAGCTAATAATATCAAATAAATATTCGTATAAATAAAATGTCATAAGAATGGAATAGGGGGTAGCATCAAATTATTCTATAAATATTAGAAACATATTAATAAAGCTACTATGAAAGTATTATGAAAATATTATTATTATAAACTATGACTATAACCTTATTTAGGAAGCAAGTTATAAAACGAATTCTGAAACAACTATATTAAATAAATAACTAAACTTTGAAAAAGTTGTTAAGTAAGGATAAAGTAAGGAAGAAATAAGCTTTAAACAAATGGTCAATAATAAATAATTAAGTAAATATGAGTTATACCTTTAAACAGCCCTCAAATAAACCTTAAAAGCATCATCATGCTACAAAAAAGAACTAGTAAAATTCCATTGATAGAAAAGTACTAGTTATTTTTTTTATCTAACAAACATTTTATAAAGTTAAAGTTTTAACTAACGAAAAAACTTACTAATTAGCTCTTCTAGTTGTTCTTCTTAAAGTAGAACCATTATTTTCTCTTTCACTAGAGTTTCTAACATTATTAAGAGGATTTCTTAAAGGGTTAGAGCTTTTTTCGTTTGCTTGAGATGTAGTTGAATTTCTTCTAATAGTAGGGCTTATTAATCTATTGCCTTTGCTTTCATTAATTCTATTCCTAGAGCTAGAGTATCTATCATTTTCTCTTTTAGTATCTGTCGAGGCGGCACTCTTGCTATTTATAATCCTAGAAACTGTTCCGGTACCTCTAGTAGTAGGGTTTATATCTGCGTTATCTCTAGCTATTGTAACTCTAGGGTTAGTTGCTGGCCTAGTAGTTGTAGTTTCTCGATTTTCTCTAGTTCTAGAGGCTGGAGTATTATTAATTACTCTAGAAGTATTAGCCGTAACCCTGGGAGAAGTATTACCAGTTCTTATAGGATTTGTTTTTCTAATTTGCGGTTGCGGGATCTTTAAAGTTAAGTTGCTTAATTCTTCAAGTTTTCTAGGATTAATTGCTGGAGCACCACTAGATCTTAAAGCGGTAGCACTTGGAGACATTCTGTTAGTAGTAGCTGTTCTTGTAGCATTAGAAACCCTAGTAGGGTTAGTTCTATTTTCATTAACTTTATCGGTATTAATATGTCTTGACATATTAATATCGTTATTAGGAACGAATCTAACTGAAGTATTATTATTTAATCTTGCACTACTAGCGGTGTTTAATCTGTTGTTAGGAGATTGAGTTGCAGAATTATCACTACTAAATCTTCTACCATTAGCTGAGCTAGGAGCAGCATTATCAGGATTTCTTACGATGCTAAACTGAATGTTTTCTGCCTTTGGTTTTGCATTAATTTCAGCTTGGCTTCTTCTTAATGGGTGCCTTTCGTTACTTAAAGGATTATTTTCTATACTGTTGAATCTATTAACTAATTTTAGATCTGGCGTTGCAGAATTAGTACTATAACCATCTTTAAGGTTATCAAAGTTTTCGTTGATCATAACTTGCTTCATTAGATTTGGAAATCTTGAAAGCGATGGGACGAAAGGTAATTGTTGTTCTTGAGGCTTATAGATATTCTCAATAATTGTTTCCCTAGTTAATGGAGCAGTAATAGGCTCTGTTTTTTTATAATCATAATTAGCATTTTTTTCGTAAGATCTATCATAGGCAATATTTTGAATATTGCCTTGAGAATAAGATTTAGGGTCAGATTTTACATTGGATTGCGCTGTATTAAGATTAATATTTTCCTCTACACCTTCCTTTGGATTGGGTATATAATTATTATTAATAGGTCTAGCATCGTGGGCTATCATAGGTGGTCGACCAATGAAGGTTTGATCTTGTTTCATTGGGCTAAGTTTGTAAACTTCGCTTTCTTGATTAGCTTCGTAAGGAATTTCTAATTCTTGAATTTTTGTAGAATCTTCAGAAGTGATATTTTCATTTATAGATGAAACCTTTTGTGCGTTAAAAGGCATTGGTAAGTTTTTTTGCCTAGATCCCATAGAATCATTTGTTAGAAGCGGCACAGAGGTAGGTATGAATCTATTATTACCATCTTCCTCATTATTTTGTTCTAGTTTTCTTATGTCTGAATTATTGATAATTCTATCGCCAGATCTATTAGACAGTCTATCAAAAATTATTTCTAAATAATTTAAAATAGCCCTGTTGTCTGAAACACTAGTATTAGTACTATCTTTTATATCGTGGTCAATTCTTCTTAGTTTTGAGCTGATTAATATTAAGCTGAAGATTATTGTTAAAACTAAAGCCAATATAAAAAGGATGACAATCATAACATCATACACACTCAAGCTAGAAAGAGGGGCTGAAAATAAATTAGTTGCACTTTCCAAGGTTTAAAACTCCTAAACTGTTTAAAAAATTGATAACATTGATGCAATAATCAACAATACATAATATCTAATACTATCTTAAATACTATGGAATGTAAATAATTAAATTACACAATAATATTAAATAAAATGATATGAAACAATACCAATTAAAGGGTTATAAAATAAGGTCTTATAATTTAAAAATACCAAACTATAAGCCCTATTAATTGCTCATTTTTGTAGATAAACTAGTAAAAAAAAATTACCTATTCTCTAGTAGGTTTTGCTGTTTAAAATATTCATTTTTTCTTTTAAAGAATAATAGGATTGTTACTAAAATAGATGTGCCGTATAATACACCCAATAAACATAATGTTTGCCATAAATGGGTAGTTAAGCCAATGATAATAAAGGCGGCAGTGGCTACAATAAAAGGCAATAATGCTCTTGAAACTTTGAGACCTTTAGATGAAAGCGTAGGGATAACGCTTACTAATGAAAAGCCCACAACTATTAAGTATATTGTATAAAAAACATCTGATATATGAATATCAAAAGCAAAATGGAAGCATAAAGGTAATATTGCTAAAA
The DNA here is from genome assembly GCA_024741255.1 of Exechia fusca. Lineage (NCBI taxonomy): Eukaryota > Metazoa > Arthropoda > Insecta > Diptera > Mycetophilidae > Exechia > Exechia fusca. The sequence continues at coordinate 9,811 of JANTBZ010009999.1, forward strand.
AGAACCCTGAAGGGGTTGGGATTCCTATGAAGAAATCTTTATAGTAAGCAGGGTATTCTTTAGCTATATTGAATCTGGCCAAACGCAACATAGAACAGATAGAAAAGAAACAAGTTCCATAATATAGTATTTTATCTTGAGTATTTTGCGCAAACAAAATAATTATAGACGTGGCCACCCCAAAACACACTAAATCACTTAACGAATCTAGTTCGGCACCAAAGTTGCTATTGGCTTTAAGCATACGGGCTACTCTACCATCAAAAAGATCAAGAATAGCCGCTACAAATACCGATATAATAGCGCCTTTAATGTTGCCTAAAATAGCTAAACGGATGGCATTAAAGCCACAAATAAAGGCAGCCACAGTTATTAAACTAGGTGCAGCTTTATAAATTGGAAACTTAGACATATTCTTAACTTGCTCTATCTAGAATTGCATAAGAGTGCGCTTCACCTTCGTAGTTGAAGTCAGCCATAACAGTTTCACCAGCAATTGTGATTTGTCCTACTTCTACTAAAGGAACAACGTTTTTAGGAAGGTATAAGTCAACTCTACTTCCAAATTTAATTAAGCCGAATTTTTCGCCCGCTTTAACTTTAGAATGTTCGCCAACAAAACCAACAATTCTTCTAGCAACAAGACCGGCAATTTGTACGAAAGCAATTTTAGGACCATGTTGTGTGGCCATTACAAAGCCTTGTCTTTCGTTATCTACACTAGCTTTATCTAGGGATGCATTAAAGAATTTACCAGCATGATAAACTATTTTTTCAATTTCTCCACCGCAAGGTGCTCTATTAACGTGAACATTAAATACATTCATAAAGATAGATATTTTGATCATTTCTTCATTTAAGCCTAACTCCACAGGAGGTAGAGTTTGTTCTATTCTAATAATTTTTCCATCGGCTGGGGCTATCACTAAAGAAGCTTTTTGAGGGGTCACTCTATCTGGATCTCTAAAAAATGCAACACACCAAACTGTCAAAATAAGCGCTAGAATTCCTAAAGATTTTGAGAAAATAAATATGATTATAGTTATTATGGCGAAAATTGCCATATATCTGTATCCTTCGTGTGCGGTTTTAGGTATTTTTACTTCCATAATATTCCTTTATATGCTATTATTTTTTAGGTTGATTTTATAATAAACTAGTGTCTAGTTCTATTAAAAAAGTATACAATAAATATACAATAAAAAAAAAATATTTTTTAATTTGTAAAATGTATATGGGTTGTAGCTTTATTTTTGCTACTTTATTGCTATTTTAATATGGCATTTAAAAATTACAAAACTATCCCAATATTTTGCTTTAAATTTTGTAGATAACTTACATAAGATTTTAAAATCTTAGTAATCATAGTTCAATAATATAATTAATTAAACAATTATTAAATAATATAAATAAAATGACAACAAACAATATTAAAGATTTTTCTAGTATCATTATGGCTTTACAAAACTACTGGTCGCAACAGGGTTGTTGTTTCTTAATGCCTTACGATTTGGAAATGGGTGCGGGAACTTTTCATAGTGCCACAGCGTTGCATGCCTTAGACGTTAAACCTTGGAACGTTGCCTATGTGCAACCTTCAAGACGTCCTACAGATGGTCGTTATGGGCAAAGTCCTAATAGATTACAACATTATTTTCAATTTCAAGTTTTAATGAAGCCTGCGCCTAATAATATTCAAGAGCTTTATTTAAAAAGCTTAGAAGCATTGGGGATAGACGTTTCACTTCATGATATCAGATTCGTTGAAGATGACTGGGAAAGCCCAACCCTTGGTGCATGGGGACTTGGATGGGAAGTATGGTGTGATGGTATGGAAATTACGCAATTTACTTACTTTCAACAGGTGGGTGGTTTTGAATGTAAGCAAACTCCTGTGGAAATAACCTATGGTTTAGAGCGTATAGCCATGTATATTCTAGGGGTTGATAATGTTTACGACTTACCTTGGAACATTAATGCTGGCGTAAGTTATGGGGATATCTTTTTACAAAGCGAAAAAGAGTTTTCAGCTTACAACTTTGAGCATGCCAGCGTGGAAGACTTACACAAACAGTTTGAAATGATGCAACACGAAAGTACGCAACTATCGGCTAAAGGCTTGGCTTATCCAGCTTATCACTATGCTATTAAGGCGTCGCACATCTTTAATTTATTAGATGCTAGGGGAGTTTTAGGGGTTAATGATAGAGCTTTATTTATTAATAAAATTAGAGATCTTGTGAAAAAGGCTTGTCAGGTTTATGCTGAAAATCAACAGCATTAATTATGAGGTATTGCTCTAGGATGAAAAAAATATTAAATATATTTGAAAATTAAAAATAGTGAATAAAAAATAATAAAAGAGAACAAACCAAACATGGTAAATATTTTATTTGAAATTTTAAGTGAAGAAATTCCTTACGGCTTACAAAAACAGGCCGAGGTAGATATCCACAAACTATGGCAAGAAGCTTTACTTAAGTACAATATTAAGTATCAAGAAATTAATATATTATCTACGCCAAGACGTTTGGTAAGCCATATTGTTGGGGTAGACGATGTGTTGGCCGACGTGGTAGAAGAGAAAAAAGGGCCAAATGTTAAAGCGCCTGAATCTGCGATTCAAGGCTTTCTTAACTCTAATGGTGTTACCATTGCCGATTGCGAAATTAAGGCCACTAATAAGGGCGATTTTTATTATCTTAATACAGTTAAAAAAGGCGGTATTTTGAAAGATTTCTTAGCCACTATTTTAGTGGATGAAATTTTAACTAAGCTAAAGTTTGCTAAATCAATGCGCTATAACGATAGCGGTTTGTTATGGGCTAGACCAGTTAGAAATCTTTTATTAATATTAGAAAGTACCAATGGTGAGGTTAGCGAAAATATTGCCTTTAGTTGGGCAGGTTTAACCAGCAATAACGCTACTCATACCCATAGATTTTTAGGGGCTAAAACTGTGAGTATTAATTCTATTAAAGATTACTTTAGCGCGCTAGAAAATAACATGGTGATGTTAGGGGCGGAAAAAAGGAAAGAAGTAATCCTTCAGGCAGTAGAAAAAGTTGCTAAAGAACATAACTGCAAAGCTTTATATAATGCAAAATTATTTGAAGAAATAGCTTATTTGGTGGAGCATGTTGAAGTACTAGTAGCTAAAATTCCGCAGGAATATATGCACTTACCAACCGAACTTATGACGAATATTGTTGCTACTAATCAAAGGTACATTAACTTTTTGAATAAGGATGGTAGCTTATCGGACGTGTTTATAATTATTAGTAATATGAAAACTCAAGATAATGGCGAAACTATTATTGCGGGGAATAAAAAAGTTTTAGAAGCTCGCTTGAAAGACGGCTTATTCTTTTATGATAATGATCTTAAAACGCAGTTACTGCAACGTGTTGACGCCCTTAAAAAGATTAATTTTTTTGAAGGATTAGGTAGCCTGTTTGATAAAAAGGAAAGGGTTAAAAATCTTTTCAAAACTATTTTTAAAGAAGAGCAAAATTTATTATGTGATATCTACAAGGTAGATCTAACAACTTCCGTGGTGTTTGAAATTCCAGAATTGCAAGGAATAATGGGATACTATTACGCTTTGAATAATGGCTATAGCGAAGAAATTGCTAAAGCTATACTGCAACAATATATGCCTCAAGGGCCAAATGAAGACACCCCAAATACGTTATTAGGGGCTAAGCTAGCTTTGTTAGATAAAATAGATGCCATGAGTGCTTTATTTTCAATTGGTAAAAAGCCAAATGGTTCTAAAGATCCTTTCGCACTAAGACGTGCCGCCATAGGGATTATAAGAATTATCAAAGATAGCAAACTAAATATTAACTTACAAAATTTTTTAGATGCCAGCATGGTAGAATTTTTAAAAGAAAGATTAGTATTTTTTATGAAAGATAAAAACTATCCAATTAATATTATCCAAGGGGTGGTGGGTAAAGATAGCAATTGCAATATCTTACAAATGATAGCGGAAATAGAAACCCTAGCTAAGTTTTTTGAAACTAGTAATGGGCAAGATATTGCCAGTTGTTATAAAAGAGTCAACAATATTATAGGATCATATGGAATAGCAATCAAGCTAGATGGCGCAATAAATTTAGATAATATTCTTGAAAATATTAATGAGAGCTTATTAAAAGAATTCACTGAAGTTGAGTTATATCAAGAATTAAAATTAACTTTGAGTGACCAAGGAAAAAAAGACATATACGGAGATGGCTTTTTAGAGGAGTTGTCAAAGCTAAGCATTAAGCTTAATGGCTTTTTAGATGCTATTATAATTAATCAAAGCGAAAGTGAAGATCTTAAAAATAATAGAATAAACCTATTATTATCAGTTCTTAAAGTTTATGATTTTTATTTGCCACTTAAAAGCATCACAGCGTAGACATTCTTTTGCTACGTCAAACTATAATACTAATTAAAATAGATGCTTATACATTATTAAATGTTAATTTTAGTGATGACATTCTTTCTTTGCCGCAAAATATAACATTGATTTGATTGTTTTGTTTGTGTTATGATATTGTTATAACACAATGGTATATATACCTTGTAGTAGTAGTAACTAATTTAAAGGTGAGGAACAAGATGAATTTTTTTTCTAATCTACAAAAAGTAGGACAAGCATTTATGCTACCTGTGGCTGTATTGCCTGTTGCAGGATTGTTTTTAGGGATAGGAGCCGCAGGGTTTAGCTTTATACCAGAAAGTATATCGAAAATAATGGAGGCTTCAGGAAACGCTATTTTTAGTATTCTACCATTAATTTTCGCCATAGCCGTGGCGATAGCCTTTACTAAACAAGCTGGAGCCGCCGCTATGGCCGCTTTAGTTGGTTACGTTGTTTATCTAGGATCTTTAGGGGTGATGTCAACCTACCTAGGAGTGCAAACTAAACTCGTATTAGGAATAAATTCGGTGGATACCGGAGTTCTAGGCGGTATTGTGATAGGCGCTGTGGCCGCGTGGTGCTATAATAGATATCATAATATTAGATTACCAGAATTTCTAGGTTTCTTTAGTGGTAGAAGGTTTGTGCCAATTATTACCGCGGTGATAGCTTTATTATTAGGTTTAGTATTTGCTTTTATTTGGAAACCAGTAGGGGCAGCTATTGCCATGGGGTCAGACTGGGCAGCTTATAAACAACCAGAAATAGCTTTTTCAGTTTATGCCTTTGTGGAAAGATTACTTGTGCCAACAGGATTGCATCATGTTTGGAATGTGCCATTTTTCTTTGAAATAGGTAGTTATACTACGCCTTCAGGGGAAGTATTAAGGGGTGAAATTCCAAGGTTTGCCGCCGGAGATCCAACTGCAGGGTATTTAGTAGGAAGTTATTTATATAAAATGTATGGTCTTCCTGCAGCCGCTATGGCTATGATATACTGTGCTAAACCAGAAAATAAAAAAATGGTGGCTTCGGTGATGGTATCAGCCGCTATTACATCTTTTGTAACAGGAATTACCGAGCCGATTGAGTTTTCATTCTTGTTCGTAGCACCAATATTATATGGTATGCATGCTATATTAGCTGGGTTAGCCTACTTAGTAGTTATACCGTTAGGAATTAGGCATGGAACTACTTTTTCCCATGGGTTAATTGATTATTTAGTATTATATTCAAAATCTACTAATGGTTGGATGTTAGTACCGCTAGGTGCAATATGGGCAGTGTTATATTTTACACTATTTACTTTAGCTATTAAGTTTTTCAATTTGAAAACCCCAGGGCGTGAAGAAGTAGAAGTATCTAATATTAACGCTAGTACTGTTTTAGATGGTGAGGAATTGGAAGAAAATATTCCAGATAAAACCGAAGTAAAAATTGGCATGGGCGAAAGGTTGGTAAAAGCCTATGGCGGGATTGATAATATTGCAAATTTAGATGCCTGTATTTCAAGGTTAAGAATTACCGTGGTAGACAAAAGCAAAGTAGATCAAGCCGAGCTTAAAAATATCGGGGCTAGAGGGGTTGTATCTATGGGTAATGTGGTGCAGTCTATTTTTGGAACTACTTCGGATCTTTATAGAGGCGAAATGCAAGAGTATGTTGATTCTAAAAAAGTCTAATATTTATCTATTGATTTTTTTAACAATGTATAATCTTTGAAATAATTAAAAAGGGGAGGGTTTTTATACCCTCCCTTTTTTCTACAATTATTTTATAACTCTATAACTCTACTATGCTAGGATCTTGGGTAAATACTATAAAACTTCTTACCTTATAATTAGCATAGATCTGCTGTAATAGCTTCTTATAGAGGGCCATTTGCTTAATATAATTGCTAGGAATGGAGGCACGTTGTTTACTAAATTTATAATCAATCACGTAGATTTCATTTTCTAATTTGATGATTTTATCTACCCTAGCCGCAATAAAGATATCTTCTTTAGATTTTTCGTCAAAAATTTTACCACTAATGGCAACCTCACTAAATCCTTGGGCATTGAAAATAAAATCAAAATCTTTATTATTAATTAAAGCTGTAATACTGCTGGCAATTTCTTTTTTTTCAGTTTTATTTAATTGGCTTAAGCCTTCTAAATAGCTTTTAATAAAATCTTCCTTATTGTTAGAAATATCATTAATTTGTTCTAAAATTTTATGAACAATAATACCTTTATTCATAATATTATTTTTAAAAGCACTTTGTTTATTATCAATTAAAGGTGAGGGATAATAGGTTTCATCAAAATTAATTTTACTAGGGCTAAGGGGCTTAGTAGGGTAAGGCTCTTCCGGTGCATTACTTATTAGCCATTGTGGTAGAGTGGAAGTATCATGCAATAACTCAAGTGATAAATCTAAGCTTTGGGTATGGATAGTGTTTTCCGCATTGTTACTAGCTTTAATGGCCTTATTTTCATTAGTATTTGCAATATTGTCACTAATTCTATAACCAATATTGCTTACAAAGCCAAGGGAAGGATCAAAAATATCGCTTGGGAATTCCTTAAAAGCATAACCGAATTTTTGTTCACCGTTGCTGTTTTGGGTATTGTAGCTAGCAATAAGGGCATCTTTAATAACCTTATACCAAATATAGCTAGACTTATTACCATTTTTATCTAACTCTTCGCTAGAGATAGGTTTTTCGGCGGTGGTGCAAATATAAAGTTGATCTTTAGCACGGGTAATAGCAACGTAAAGTAACCTTTTAAGTTCTTCAATATTCTTAGCTTTTTTAGCATCGGCAAGTTCAGCTAGGGTTTGGCTTTTATGAACTTTAGCAATATTCAGCAATAGCAAAGGGTTTTCCTTGCTACTACCTTGCAGAAACATTTCTGTTTTGCTATCTATAGTTTTAATATCATTTAATAGGAATACCACCTTGCTTTCTAAACCTTTAGAAGAATGGATAGTCATAAAGCTCACCATGCCTTTGTTAGAACTATCACGCTTGATGCTATGTTCAGCTGAAACTATAAAGTGTAAAAAGCTCTGTAGATTATCGCTGTTATCGTAACTAAATTTTAAAATTAAATTCATAAATTCATTTAGAGTGTCAATAGCCTCATTGCCAATACGTTTTAAGAATTTTGCAAAGTTTTTTTCTAAGTAAATAATATGGAAAAATAAATCATAAACACTTACAAAATCCACCATTTTTAGCCAAGATCTTAGGGTTGTATAAATGTATTGATATGTTTCTTGGTTAAGATTCTTAAATAAAGAGTTATTTTTATTTTGGCACAAAGCAAAAATATCATCATCATTTAAGTTGAAAATAGGGCTTTTTAGTACACAAGCTAGGGAAAAATCGTCATTAGTTTGCAATAAAAATTTTACAAGCGCTATAAGATCTTTAACGGCAATATGTTCTGTAATTTTGATTTTATCTATACCAAGTACAGGAATATTATTATCTTTTAAAAGCTTGATAATATACTTTAAGGCAAGGTTATTTTCACGGGTTCGGTATAAAAATAAAATATCTCCGTATTCTACGTTTTGTTCTTTATTAAGATATTTAATTTTATTAACAATACTAGTGGCTAGATTATAATATCTTTGATGTTTATTTTCTTCGCTATTGCTTTTACATAGCAGAGGCCACACCTCAATGGCGGTTGGAATGTTATAGCTATCTTTGGCGGTTTTGCTTTTAGAACTACCATCCCAAAAAGCAAAATGTTCAAGCTTTTCTGCAGTGTAAGGTACTTTTTGGGTATCAAAAGTAGCACTAGTAATATGATTAATGCTAGATATTACCGCACTCTTAGAACGAAAAGAAATATTCATAGGTAGTTGGTGCCAATATTTACCAGCTTCTGTAATTTTATTTTCAAAGTAATGTTTAATAGTATCAAAAAATTCAGGATCAGCACCTTGGAAGCTATAAATAGATTGCTTAATATCGCCAACCACAAAAAGCGTCCTGTTATTTTCATTGGCGGAAAGACCACTAAAGAATTCATCTACAAAACTCTTGATAATTTCCCATTGCATTGGGCTTGTATCTTGGGCTTCGTCCACTAGAATGTGTTCTAGTTTTTGATCCATTTTATATATCACCCAAGGTAAGATGGCTTCTTTGCGAAGTAATTGGCAAGTTTTAACAATCAGATCGTTATAATCTAAAAAGCCAGCAAGGTGCTTAAGTTGTTGATAAGTGCTATATACCTCTAGGGCTAATTGAAAAAAATCAAAGTTAATTTCAGCATTTAGTTGGTGAGTATAGCGATTGTTGAAAGCTATAACTCTATTTTGTTCTTCTGCAAAAAAATTAATAATATCCTCTTGAACGGTTGCATTAAGATCTTTGATTTTAGTTTTAGGAACTATGTTTTTACGAGGTTCTTTTTTTTGAGTATAGAAAATATCAAACCAAACATTAAAGTTTTTAGCTTTGTCTTCTTGCGATAAACTTAAAAATTGCTCTATTTTGTAAAGAGATTGTTTGCCTACCTCTGCCGCCTGATTATTACCTTTTAAGCTTTGGATAATCTCTAAGATTGTATTTTCCTTAAAGCCTTGAGTTTTTGAAAAAAGCTCAAGAAGCAGGGCATCGCTGGTATTATCTGGATTAGCATGGAGTTGCTTATAAAGTTCTAGTTTAAAACTAGAGATATCGTTGTCGGTATTATAGCGTTCTTTAATTTCAGCAATAATATTCGATCTTTTTAAAATTTCGTTTATTTTTTTATCAAAATCAAGGGAAGAAGCATGAGTAACCACATTCATTAACATATCTTTAATGTCCACATTATGGTTAGATTCATTAAGCTTAAGCTCTAGAGTGTGGTTGATGGCCTGTTGTTTAAGCTTATTCTCGTACTCACCTTCTAACACCGTAAAGTTATTAACAATTCCGGCTTCAAGGGGGAATTGGCTTAAAATGTTTTGGCAAAAAGAATGGATAGTTTGTATGGCAATATCTTCGGGATAATCTAATACGCTGGTAAATAAAGATTTTGCTAAAGCTATTTTTTCAACGCTGGCTTCTTCTTTAGTAAGACTAAAAATTTCATAACTTAAAGATTTATCATCCAAAATGCTCCACTTAGCTAAAGTTTCCATAAGACGGTTAGTCATTTCCTGTGCCGCCACTTTGGTATAAGAGATACATAAGATTTTATCTATACTTACCCCTTCTAACATTAACCTTAAAAGCCTATCAATTAAGATTTTAGTTTTGCCTGTACCGGCCGAAGCGCTCACCCATACGTTTTGCCTAGGATTACTGGCTTGGTTTTGGATTATATTAGGATCTTTTTCTTCGTGGCTATGCATTGTGTTCTCTATTTTTATTTACGCTATTTTTATGATTACTCTTTAAAGTTACTATTACTGGCTATTCGTTATCGTCTTTGTCGTCGTCCTCTTCAGGGTCTTCGCTTAAGGTATTGCTCCATTCGTAATGGCGAGCAAAATGTTCATATTTATGATAGGTAGAATTTTTAAGCTTATCTTTATCTTCTTCGTTCCATGTATAAGGTATTTGTTCTTCATAATAGCTATATAGAGTTTGATAAAGCTCTATTTTGCTATTTAAAATTTCATCATTTACGGTGGTATTTTTTTTCTTATTTAAACTATCAATACTTTCAATGGGGTCGTTGAATTTCTTGTTTAAAAAAATATAATAAGCGTTAAGGTTTTCATTATTAAAAGCTATGTTTGCAAAGCCTTTTTCTTGTATAATTAAAGGTAGAATCAAATGTTGTCTTTGGTATCTACTAACTTTCTTTTTACTAGTTTTGTAATCTATAATATGGATGGCATTATTTAGAATATCCACCCTATCGGCCTTACCGGTAATTTTAATGGTATGGTTTTGTAATTCCACCGGAATTTCTCCGGTTTCTTCAATAAATATATTATTAATATCATTAAAATTTTTATAATTATAGTAAGCAAAATTTTCTAAAGATTTTAAAGCAATTGGTTTAGTAAACACGTGATATTTAATATTGCTATCGCTATCATTAAAGTGTTTATAAAATAGTCCTGTTAAAGCTTCAATATGAGATTCAACACTAGTGCTTTGATAGTTTTTAAAGTCTTTGAAAAAATCCTCTAAAATGGTATGTATTTTGGTACCATATACCAGAGCATCAGTATCAGGATTAATTTCTTCCAGAGGTTTTAGTTTTAGAATTCTTTCAATGAAAAAAATATAAGGATTTTTAATTAATAGTTCATATTTTGTCATTGGAATAACCTTAGGGCGGTATTCTACAGGGGGTGAAAATTCTGCTTTTTTCACAAATTTAGGGTTGGCATCGCTAGGGGATGTTTGATCAATTAAATTAGCTAGATTTTTAATGTAATCTTTTTTAGAAATATTTTCTATTTTATAAAAACTAAGGAAGGTTTCAAGGCGTAACCACCATCTGGAAGGGGCTGCTAGAGTTCCTTGCTCTTGCTCGCTACGGCTTAAAATTAATTGTGGGGAACCAAGATTTTGGCAAAAAAGATTACTTTGTTCTCCCAGAGTTTTCTCTTTTGGCAAAAAACCCAATTGATTGCTAATATATTTACTAAGCCAAGGGTTGTGATCTTCCTTATAAGGCATTTGGTTATCGTTAAGGCCAGCAATGATGATGCAATCGTGATTAATAAGATAATTCTGTAAATTCCCATAAATGAAAATTCTAGGGTGTTTATTGTAGATTTCTCTAATACTCAACTTAGCAATATTGCTAGCGATTACCCCTAGATATTCTTGGTGGGATATTCTTTCAATATCACTAGATTCCTCAAGAATTTCGCTTAATAAAATAGAAAGTTGCTTCCCTGCTTGGTGGCTCCATAGGTTATTTTCATACTCTTTATTGTTAGGGGCGTGAGCAATTTTTTCGGCAATTTGAATCTGTGTCACTAGCAAGTCTTTAAGTGGATAATTTTTATTATGATTTTTAATAAGGGCATTATAATCATGCTGTAAATATTGGGTAAAGGTATTTAAAAACTCAATGATTTCCGCTTTCATATGGGCATTTAAAGTAAGATCACGGTGAAAGGTAGAGTTTTTACATAATTCTATAATAGCTTTTAAAGTAAAGCTTGGCAGAGTTTGCCTTAAAACTTTTAGATCTAAAAGTTTAGCAATTCTCACCACGTGAGATCGATTATACCCAAAGTTAGCAAAAGGATGATTAAGCAAAGCTAGCAGGAGGTTAGGCTCAAAGCCTTCATATAATATTTTACCTACCAAAATAAAAAATTTAGCTTGGGTAGAATGTGAAAGCTCTTCCCCAAGATAGTTATTAACCTCAATATCCCAACGCTTTAATTGGGATTGAATTTGCAAAACTAAGCTTTTATTATTAGCAATTATGCCGATGGTTTTATCTGGAATTTCAATGTATTCTCTAACGATTATGGCAAGGTTAAGGGCTTCATCTTGCTCATTTTTAGAAACAAGAGTAGATATCCCTTCGCAGGCAGTTTGTACATCTTTTCTTTTAAATTTTGTATAGATGTTATTGTCAAATAGGCGATGGATAATAGTATCTTTGTTTCTATCCACACAATCAGTGGTAAAGGGTTGAATCTCACGGGGGGTGATTTTCATTTTATTAAACATATATTGCAATGTTTTTTGGGGATGTTGATAAGCTAGTTTGTCTACCAAGGTATAGTCTACGCCATGGAATATCACCTTACCATTAGGCATGCTAGCAATGGAATTTACTAAATTAATCACCGAACTATAATAGGAGGTTATATTAAGAGCTATGATAGGATTTTGCGGAGTTTCTTGTTGCCACAGGTCATTTTGTAATTTATAGATAAGATTTTGCTTATAACTAGCATCTACGGCTTTGCGTTCCTTTAAAATATGAGGATAAAAGTCGGTAGCTATTTTTAAAAAAGATAATATCTCTTGCCAATGTGCTGCTAAGTTTTCATCATGGATAGAGCCAAGGTCTTTAAGGTTAATATTTTCAAAATAGCTATTATCTATAATTTTACCAAGACTTTCGGCCATGCTTATGGCTTGGTTAATAGATAGGGTAGAGTCCTTTTTTTGAATCAATTTTGCTAAAATGAAGGATCTTTGCCTTGGAGAGATGCTTTCTTTAAAAATATCTTCAAAGCTATTATTTTTAAGCAGGGGATTATTAAGTAAACTGGGCTGGTTAATAATATAGTTAAGATCATTTAAAGCCATTATTCTAGGTAGAATTAAGGCCTTAGACTTAGAATTCTTTAAAAATGATTGCTGTAGGCTTTGGTAGACTCTATTATTAGGGACTATTAAAAGATATTTAGATAAAACATCCGCACTGGCTTGAGCTTCATGCAGGAGTTCTTTCGTAACAACATCTATAAAAGAAGACTCATAATTAATGCTATAAAAATTACGGTAACTCATGTGTATCCTTGGGCATCTAAGTTTTTAGGAAGGCTTTCTAGCGCTGCAATTATTGCCGAAGAGGCCTCCTTTACTTTAATAGAAATATTCCTAAGAGTATCTTGGGAGGCGATATCTATAATAATATTTGCAGCAGGATATGAGTTGCTCAGCAATTGTGGCCACTCTATTAAGGCTAAGTTATTATTTAGAATATCTTCAAGCCCTAGTTCAAAGAGCTCATCTGGGCTTTTAATGCGGTATAAGTCAATGTGGAATATCTCTGTTACTTTACCTTTTAAGTTAGCTTCATAGCTACAAATAATAGGAAAAGTTGGGCTTACAATTTCATCCACACTAAGGTTGCTAAGGCTAGCTATAAAAAATTTACTAAAAGCAGTTTTACCCGCGCCAACGTCGCCATATAAATAAATACTAAGATTATGGCTACCAATTGCCTTAGCTAAGGTTTGAGCTAATTTGTGAGTATCTTTTAAGGAGCCACTAATAAAGTGAAAATTTTTCATATGAAATACCGCTTAGAATATATGTATTAGAGTAGGGGTATAATGATTATAATTTAAAAAAATTATATTTTATGTTATAAAATAGCATAAGTATAGCTAAAATTATAACGTATTTGTACATTTAATAGAAGAGGAATATTGTGAAAGAATATAACGCAGATATTTTAATAATAGGGGCAGGGCCAGTTGGTTTATTTGGTGTTTACCAAGCCGGCTTTTTAGGAATGAAAACAATTGTGGTAGATGCGCAGGAAAGCCTTGGTGGTCAGTTAAGTGCCTTGTATCCGCAAAAGAATATTCATGACGTTCCAGCCTTTAAAAGCATACCTGCTCAAGGACTGGTAGACGAATTAAAATTACAGGCCGAGCAATTCCCCGCAGAATATTTAATGGGACGCCAAGTTAATAATTTAGTAAAAAACGAAGATGGTAGTTTTAGTGTTTATACTACCTTAGATGATAAAATTAATGTTAAGGCTGTTATTATTGCTGCAGGGGCAGGGGCTTTTGCACCTAATAGACCACCTATAGAAAACATAGAAGGCTACGAAGATAAAAGCGTGCATTATTTTATTCAAAATACCGAAGTATTTAAAGACAAAACCATTGTGATAGCCGGTGGCGGAGATTCCGCAGTAGACTGGGCGGTAGATTTACACGATATAGCTAAAAAAATATACGTAGTGCACCGTAGAGATAACTTTAGAGCAGCAGAATCAACTGTAGCAAAAATGAGATCTTTAGCCCAAGGGGGTAGACTAGAATTACTAATTCCATATATGTTAGATTCCATTGAAGGCGACGGAACTAACTTAAACAAAGTTAAGGTTAAAGACTTAAAAGGTAATGCTTTAGAAATAGAAGCAGATCATCTATTAGCTTTCTTTGGTTTAGCCAGAAGCCTTGGCGGGTTAGAGCAGTGGGGACTTAATGTTAACAAACTGCATTCTTCAATAGAAGTAACTTGTGGTAGCTACGAAACTAACATCAATGGTATTTTTGCGGTGGGAGATGTAGCACAATATGAACATAAGTTAAAGCTAATAACGGTGGGTTTTGCCGAAGCAGCCCAAGCAGTGCATTGCGCTTGGAAGTATGTGTTTCCAAATAAAGTATTCCATTTTGTGCATTCTACTAGTAAGTAAAGTGGTTGCGTAAATTTAAATACTATAAAAAAAGGACTTATATTATTAAGTCCTTTTTTATTGCTACATTTTTATTATTAATTTATAAATTAATATTCATAGGGTAATTTTTATAAGCTAAAGATTACAAAAATAATCGCTATAAAAGAATTATTGTTTAAAAATTTATTTATTTCTTTTTATTAATAAACTTTTTACAGGCATATTATAATCTGTAGTTAGTTTTAATATTTTTTCTTCACTAGTTTGCCATGTTGGATTATATATTGCTAAAAAATGGGCTACAGTCTCTGATGCACTATTTTTTAAGATTAGAATATCTATATTATCTGTTTGCCACTTACCACTTTTAGCCATGCAAAAATAAGCATCATTTTCTGTAGTAGTTTTTTCTTTACATTCGGTTGTGATATCTTTAGGTTTTTCTATGGGCTTAATTTTACTTACTTTATGTACTAATTTCCCTTTAGATTTAGGTAAAGATTTTATTTCAGTAGTTTGGCTTTTATCACTTATATATTCATTATTTTTGGCATTTATACTTTTTAAACTATTAGAATTATTAGCAATAGTTTTCTTTGTATTTTGTAATAATAAAATAGCTAATATTACTAAAAATACTAGTATAATTACTATGATTATTAATTTTATTTTTTTCATGGATTATCATCCTAATAGTTTTAAAAATTTATTTTTAAAGATTTATAAATTTAAAGATAATGTAAAAGTTACAACTTTATGGTTTTTACTAATATAAACATAGTTTATTGGTTGTGCATAGCCTACAGAAGCAGATATTTTTCCAACTGTACTAATTCCAGCATACCATCCAGCTAATATTTTTTTCTTATGAGTAATGCTAAGATTATAGCCATCAATACTAGCGCCAATATCAATCGCTCCAATTACTTTAACAGTATTTAACCAATTATTATTAAAATGTAATAAGTTATAAGATAACTCATTTTGATTAGTAAACCCACTATTATAGTTAGCATTAACTCCTTGATAACCACGAACACCTTGCGAGCTTATAACCACAAAATCATTAATAGTATATAAAATATCTTTAGAGTATTGGGCCGCAAGATTATTATTATAACTCCAATTAGTTGAAATTGGCAGGTTAGTATTAATGGTAAGTTTTATTTTATCAAATAAATTTTGAGGAATTAAATTTTCTTGGTTATTGTTTTCGCTACCTTGTTTTTTTTCTCCCAATAAAGGTACCCCTTTAGTATAAGTGAGGGTTGAGGATTGGGTAAAATAACGAGTCAATAATTGATATTCAAAACCAAAATCAAAATAATATAATTTATAACCAGAGTTAATATTCATTCCATCTAAATAAGTATTTGTAGTATATATATTAGGACGAAAAACTGCTTTAATAATATATGATTGTCCACGAGCGATAGTTCTTTTAACATCAAAAGAAGTAGTAGTAGTAATGGTATCTACATTATAAGAACCATTCTTTCTTGATACTATTCTGCTTAAATCTAAAGTAGTATTTAAAATAAAATTCCAATATCCAAGTGGAAGTTCATAACTAGTGCCTAAAGATCCTTGCAAATTATCAAAAGTATTATGTAGATTAGTAAAAGCATTAAGCGTTAAAGTATCATTAGTAAAAACATTTGCAATACTAAGATAAGTTGAAAGTTTATTATTTTTAAGATTGGGAAATTTATTATAACTAGTAGTGTCATAATCATTGTTAAAGGTAATACCTGTATGATATTTATTAAGCTTAGTAGATTTTAAAACTAATACCGAATAACCAGCAATAGTTCCAGGTTTTAAATCCATAGTAACACTGTAAGCTCCAGATTTATTTAAGTTCTCTAAAGCTTGTTCTAAATACCTTATATTAATGGGTTTATTAACTGTTTTCATAAAAGCAAAATTAACCGCACTTGATGATAAAATACTATCATCATATTCAAGATATTCTAAAATTCCCTCTTGAATAACTACCTGCAGATTACCATTATTAAGATTTTGCTCTGGAAGATAACTAACAGCTAAAATATAACCTTTAGCTTGATATTTATTAATAATTTCTTCCATTAAATATTCTAAAGCAATATTAATAGAGATACATTTATTTAAGTATTTTAGAGTGAGTTTTTGAAGGTTTTTATTAGAAAAAATTGTATTGCCTACAAAATTAATTTTGTTAAAAACAAAGCATTCTTCATTGTTAATATCTTTATCAAAATCATCATATTTTTTAATAGTAGTAGGAAGAGTTGCTCCGCTACTAAATGGTGTAATTTGTTTTATGATTCGTTTTTGAATATCAACATTTCTATCGGTATTTTGTTTCTTTATGTTTTCATCAATAAAATCATTATTGTTTTCAGCAAACAAAAATATAGGGGAAATAACCAATAATAAAGTAAAAATAAAGAGTCGAAAATAATTGGCTAATAATAACATGATATATGAACAAAGTTAAAAAAATTATAATAATTATAATGCGAAAAAATAATATGATAGAATGGTATTATAATGTTCGCATATTTAAAAGCAACAAATAAAAAAGTAGGCAAAATGAAGTTATTAAGCAAAATAATTATTAGCATAATTTTCAATACAATAAAATATTTAGGGTTTATTTCTTTCATATTTTTGCAGGTGGTAAGTCCGGTTTATGCAACAGTCAATATTGCTATAATCAATAAAGCTGGTAGCAATACCAATACGATCAATAGTGCCAATGGGGTGCCAATTATTAACATCAATAATGTAAATGGCAAGGGACAGTCATTTAATGAATATGATGTATTAAATGTAGGTAACGAGGGCTTAATTTTCAATAATTCTTCAAAGAATGTATCAACAGAGTTAGCAGGGTGGATTGCTTCTAACAGTAATTTAACTGCGGGCAATGAAGCTAGACTAATAGTAAATACAGTACGTAGTAAACGTAGTGAAATAATGGGCTATATGGAAGTAGCAGGTAAAAATAGTGATTTAATAATACTTAATCAAAATGGAATAATTTGTGATGGTTGTGGTTTTATAAATGTTAATAGGGGAGTATTAAGCACAGGGACTAGCGTTTTTGATAGTGTTGGTAACTTTAAGGGTATATTAGTTAATAGGGGTGAAATAGAAATAGGTCGAGGAGGTTTTAATGGCGAGAGAGCTAATAGGATAGACTTAATCTCACAACGATTAAAATTAAATGGCGAGGTAAGGGGAACAGTAGTTAAGGCTAGCGTTGGCAATCAAGAATATGACTACGTGAATGATACATATGAAGGCTTAACAGAACAAAATAAAGAAGATAATTACGTAATCAGCAGTAATGCATTTGGAGGCATGTACGGTAATGCGATTAGGTTAATTAACCATAATGATAGTATAGGGGTTAATATAGACTTTGATATGGCAACTAGTGCTTCTGACATTACAATAGATAGTGCTGGTAATTTAAAAATCAATAGTAAAGTTAATAGCCAAGGAAGTATAAATGTTAATGCTAAAGATGTAGATATTAGCAAAAATGCTGATGTATATGCTAATAATAATAGTACATTAAAAGGCGATAGTTTTTCAATTGATGGCAAAGTAGGTAGTGTTGGCGACATTAATATTAAAGCAACAAATTTAAATATATATAGTGGTGGAAAGTTAAGTAGTGATGGGAACTTAGAAATAGAAGCTTCTAATGTATATGTGGGTAAAGGCAATGGGATTGAGAAGAATGATAATAAAGATACATATCTTTCAGGGAATAATGGCTTAAAAATAAATAGTAGCACAATTGATGTTCAGTCTAAAGGTAATTTAACTACAAAAGGCGACTTGGTATTAAATAGTGATAGCGTGTTTAATAGAGGCTTTATAGCGGGTAATAATTTATTTTTCAAGGTGTGGGATTTAAAAAATTTAGGAAGTGAAAGAATAGGGGATAGCCATAACTCATATGGCAATGCTGGGGTTATTTATGCGATTAATAATATAGATATTATTGGCAGAGAAGGAGGTACGGCAAAGAATATCTTAAATAGTTCATCTAAGATAACGGCACAAAATGGCAGTATAAATATAAACACAAATAGTTTTGAAAATACTATGTCATGGTGGGATATAGTAGATAATACCTCGGATTGGGGTACTCTTTATAAGGATAAATTAGTTATTAATACTGGTTGGATAAATAGTGGTAAGAAACATAGGTATAGAGAGCTAGTATATCAATCAGTATATGAGCAATATATCACCTATCAATTATATGGTAGCCAAGGGTCTACAATATCTGCAGGTAAAGGCATAGATATCAAAGCTTATGATTTTGCAAACAGAAGCTCTAATATTACTACAGTAGGTAAAATTAATATAGAATCTAAAAATTTTAGGAATGAAACTCCAGTTAGTCAAAATTACACTAATAGAAAAATTGCAGAAACTAAAGTACTTCTTTATGAAAAAAAAGATGATTGTCTTATTAGTGTGGTGAGTTTATGGTGTGATTGGATGCTTTCTAAAGTAGTTTCAAATACTAGCAATAAAACAGAAACCATTTACGGAGCAAATAACAGTTTAGGGGAAAGCTTAATTAGTGCAACTGCAAATATAGATATTAAAGTTGAGAATGACTTTAATAACGGCACAATTAAAGAAAAAACACAGCTAAACAAAGGTGATGAAATCAATTGGGATGTCTCCACAGGAGACAATGGCAATATGTTTTATACAGGCGATGGCACAAATGGTTACATAATAGAAACCAACCCATGGTTTACAGATGAACAAAAATTCAAAGCATCAGAATATTTCTTAGGTTTATTAGGCTTATATCCAAGTAAAGATAAGCCAATATTAGGTGGAGGTTTTGTAGACTTAGAGGTGGTAACTAATCAAGTACTAAATAAAATAGGCAAAGCAGTCTTAGAAAGTTACGAAGGTAGAGAAGAACAATTAGAAGCGTTAATGCAAGCAGGAATAGATGCCAAAGATGAATTAGATTTAGTAGCAGGTCAAGCATTAAATGATGAACAACTAAAAAACTTAAAACAACCAATAATATGGTGGGTATACCAAGAAATAAAGGGACAAAAGGTATTATCACCCCAAGTATTTTTTCCAAAAGATTTTGAAAATGATTATGAAAAAAATAAAAATAATAATAGTAACATCAACAGTGGCGGTAGTATAAAGATAAAGGCAGGTGGCGATGTCAACAACAGTGGCAATATAGTAAAAGTAAATAAAGCTAAATCTAAAGAGTATGAAAAGACAATAGAGGGATTAAATAAGGAAATAGAAAACAATATCAAGGAAGCTGAAAAAACAGCTAAAGAATATGATGAAATTAATAAAAGCTATGAAAATAAAAATAAAACCTATGAGCAAAATTTAAACAAATATAATGCAAGAGAGGCAGAATATAACGCTTTACTTGCCGCAATACAGGGTATGAAAAAAAGATATCAAGGTAAAGTGTGGACAGCAGATATGGATCTCAAAAAAGCCATGGATGGTGAGAACCTAAAGTTAGAAACAATAGGTGTAGAATTGCAAGTAATGCAAAAAGACCTAACATTATACTCAACTGGGTTAAATAAAATAGGGGAAAGTTTAAATAATAAAGCTGAAACTATTAATAAATTAGTAAAAGATAATAAGAGTATATTATATAGCTTACAAAACTATGTAGATAAAGAAATCAGCGGAGTAGAAATTAACAGTGGTGGAAGTATAAATAATAGTGGTAAAATTAATGCTGATAAAGTAATAATAGAATCGCAAAATAAATTTAATGATATCTTGGGGAACATCTCAGGAAGTTTTAAAACTGATATTAAGGCTAAAGAAATTAATTTAACTGGAAGTAAAGTCAGTTCAAGTGATTTAATGTTAAGCGGTGGGAATATTAACATCAAAGCTTATGAAGTTCATGAGAATCAAGTTGTTGAAAAAGAAAAGCCTAGGGATAGAAAACCATACTGGTTTGGGCTATCTTTCAAACTAAAAGAAACAGAAGATAATTATAATGATAATTACAACAAAGATAACCTAGCCACAAGCTTAATTTCTACCGACATCAGCGGAGGGTTAATAAAATTAAACAGTGATAATAATATATTAATTAGTAGCTCAACCATTAAAGGGGATACAGTAGACTTAGCAGCCAAGGGCGACGTAGTTGTAACAGCGCAAAAAGCTATAAAGAAACTAGACGCCCAAGATGCTAAAAATGTAGAAATAGTATATACAAATGCAGCAAGCAAACAACAAACCACAGGTAAATTATCAGAGGTATCAGGTGCAAAATTAACGAATACGTATGAAATAAATAATATTGGTTCAAATATTTTTGCAAACAATAATCTAAATGTAGATTCTGGCAAAAATATTTTAATAGAAGGTAGCAATTTATTAAGTAATGGGGAACTAGTACTAAGTGCAATTAATGATGTAACGATAGCATCATTAGAAGATGAAAGACATGTAGAATATGAAGTAAAACAAAGCCACACCGAGACAAACAATGCTAAATGGTGGCAATTCTGGAAAAGTCCTAATAGCACCACAAGGAATACGCACGACGAGGGTGATATGTACTCAACTATCAATCAAAGTAGTAATATCCTAGGCGGCAATGTCGTAATAAATGCTAATAAGGATGTAACCTTAGCAGGGGCAAATGTTGGTATAATGGAAATAAAAAGTGATAATAGCAATCCAGATGAAAAAAATAACAAAGACTCTAAAACTGCAAAGGGAACAATTGTAATTAATGCGGTGCGAAACGTTAAAGTAGACGCAGTGCATGATAGTATGAATTTAGATCTGGACAGCAAAACAGCAGATGAAACACACGGTGTAACCACAACAAATATTGTAGGTAACATTCAAAGGACAAATAATACATTGAGTGCATTGGCAAGCAGTCAAGGCTTTTTTGGAAAAACCAGTAATGGGGGAATGCTGTTCTTAAATGGAATATCCAGTGTAAGCAAAGCCTTAGAGGCCATAGGTCAATTAACAGAGTTAGGTAGTATAGGCTATAGTCATAGTACCTCGGTTACCAATACGAATACAAATTTAAGTATAACAACAGCAGTAGGTAGTAATATATTGGGCGATAATATAAAAATAACCGCTGGAAATAATTTAATAGTAGAAGCTGGAAATTTAAATGCCAAAGAAGAACTAAGCTTAAGTGCAATTAATGATGTAGTAATTAAAGAAGCCTATAATACAACTAATAAAGGACAAAAAAGCCACAACAAAACTACAGCACAGAGCATAAAGGCAAGTATAGGAGTAACGGGAGTAAGTGTAACAGTAACGGCAAGTCAAAGTAATACAAATTCAAAAAATAGTAGTAAATCAAAAGATGTAGTAGGTAGTAATTTAAGTGGAAGCAATATCACAATAAGTGCAGGTAATAATGCCAATTTAACAAGCGCCAATTTACAAACTAAGGGTGATATTGAACTATCAGCGAAGAATAATATAATAATAGAAAGCGCAAAAAGTGAAAGTGAAAGCAGTTATGAAAGTTCAAATAACAGTACAACATTAAGTGCAACCGTAGCTGTAACTTTTGCAGGTGTTCCAACAGGTTCAGCAAATATAAGTTTCAGTGGTAGTAAGGAAAGTGGCAACTCGAAGTCTGTAACCCATTCCCAGGGCACAATATCAGCAGAGGGCAATATCAAAATCAATGCGGGGAATGATTTTAGCATGGCAGGTGGACAAATATTAGCAGGAGGCGATGCTAGTTTAGAAGCCAATAATATTAAGATAGCCAGCGTACAAGATAGCAGTGAAAGCAGTAGTGAAGGTAGGAGTTTTGGAGTAGGCATAAGCATGGGAGGTGATATAGGCATAGGAAAAGTTGCGAAAGAAGCAGCACTTAATGGTAATTTTAATCTTGGAAGAACCAAAAGTGAGAGTAACAATCTCATAACCAATAAAGTATCAGGCATAAGCGCAGGAAGTAATTTATCTGTAAAATCTAAGGGAGATATGGAATTAACAGGTGCAGTAATTGGTGGAGAGAAAAGTACGAATATCAATGTAGGAGGAAATCTAAATGTAATAGATTTAAAAGATCATAGTGTATCTAAAAGTAGTGGAGATAATATAGGATACAGCTACATTCGTAATTTAAATGACAAAAATACCACGGCACCCCTAGGAGGAGGAATTATTGGAGGCATGGAGAAAGCCTCAAGCACCTTAAGTAAATGGGCAAACAATCCATGGTTGGGTGCTAGTATATCGGGTAATAAAAACTTTAAGAAGAGTGCAACAATAGTCCACGGAGGGATAGAGAACAACGGCACAATAAATGCGGAGAGTGTAACAATAAATAATGTGGTATCTAATACAAGTGATATTTTTAGTGATATAAAAAACAATAAAGAGTTGTTATATGAAAGTGAAGAGTTTTACGGCTTCAAAATAAGTCCAAAGGACTTGTTAAACAACGCTGCTTCGGCTATTGATACGGTAAAATACAGCACTCAGGCATTAGGAGCAACCTATAAAATAGGGGTTAAAACAGTAGGGGTATTAAATGCATCATGGGGGAATGTGTGGCAAACAGGAAATATGTTAAATAAGGTAGATAAACATCAGGTAGGGGTAAGAAAAGAAAATATAAATTATCTTGAAAATAAAGCAGAATATAAAGAGAAACAAAAAGAAATATTAGGGACAGATGCGAAAATAGTGCTAATATCAAGCAACGGAGGGAATGTATATAAATATGGTTCAAGTAATAAAGAGGAAAATGAAATATATATAAATATGGTAGATAAAGATGGAAGTAATCAAAAAGCGAATAATTTAGAGAACTCATATTATCATGAGTTAGCCCATATAACAGATAATAAAAACACAGATGGAGTAACAAGAGAGAAATACGCAACAAATATAGGCAATACTGCGGGAAGACTAGCCACAGCGAATAATTTTTTATATGGAGATGGGGGCTTAAATAATACAACCATAAACACTTTTAATCAAAACAACCAAGAGTTGTTAATAAATAATACTGATTATTTTAATAATATAAGTTCTTTAGAGTTAGAAAACCTTGCTGTTTATAAATTTGGTAGGCCTCTTAATAATATATTCTTAGGTATTATTGCAGGACATACAGGGGAGATAATAACAGGAACTAAAGAAGAATTAGAAGCTTTTAATATAAAAAATCATTTTGGTAATTCAGTTGAAGCTCTTTTAATAACAGAGCAAATGAAAGATAAAATAAATTACGATGAAAAAACAGATTATGCATATATTACTTTAGGTGGATATGCAGGTAGAGAAAGCACAATTAATTATTTAGAAAAAGACAAAGGTAAGTTAATGAATGATGTTAATAATAGTAGTGATTTGAAGTTTATAACAATAGGGAATTTTTTAGCAAATGAAATTATGTATTCAAAAGGGCATGCTACAACTACAGATGTAGAAACGTTAGTAAATATCCATAATAGTTATAATGGTATAGCAAATTATCCAATGGTATCAGGAGTTACAAATAATGAATATAGTGTTTTATTCTTAAATTCATCAAATCTATCTTTTCCAACAGAAATAATTATAGAGCGACGTTCAGAATCATTACAAACATATAACTCAAATAGCTATGCAACAACATTATGCATGAAATCAGGAGGTTTAAATTGTAATGATTATTTTAAAATATTTGATATATTTTATCCAGGAGACTCTAAAATAATACCAGATGTATATTTCCCAACGATAAAATAAAAAGCAATTATAAAAAGGGGTAATAATGTTAAAGAAATTAATAGAGGTAGTAAAGAAACAGAGTTTAACCGAATGGGAATATAAAAAGAAATATTATCTAATATTAAATTTAATGCTTTTAATAACATACTGTTTAATATTTATAGCCATAGATATTTACATACATTTTTTGGAGGGTGCTTACGTTAGTTACAGTGATTCTAGAGATTTAAAATATCAAAGTTATATAATTGATGCCGTATTTTTTGTACTTCCATATATATACATATATATATATATACATATATATATATGTATATATACTATTAATAATAGCCTTAAACAAAAAATAAAAATAATTATATATTTTATTGTAATATTAACTCTTAATAATATATTAATGTGTATTA
>JANTBZ010010000.1:0-14236 GCA_024741255.1 Exechia fusca
CGTAATTCATAGCTCTTCTGTCTATTTTGGCAATCGTTTTCAGCGTACTAGGCAACTGCATATTGTTTTGGTGTAACAGCAAATTTTCCCTCGCCATATGAAACATGTCTTGGTGATTTTGGACTTCAGTCTCTTCATTTTTCATTATTTCGTCGGTAACTGCAACATTTTGCGAGCTTCATCTTAGGTGTCCGAATGCTAGTACGGAACCCATAAAACTTCTCGCCAATTTTTTCCGACTGTGGCGAAACCCAGATAACACTTTCTGTTCATGTTAAGGCTCTTGCCGCAATTGGTCCCAATTGGACACGAAATACGTGTTTATTGCATCAACGAAAGTTGCTTCGATCAAATATAAATATCGAACAAACCGACAGTCCTATCTATGTCAAAAAATCATAATTCAATCGAATTATGTTGATTATTCATCAATAATTTTATCAGAAAGATGGGTACGGACTTTCCAGCCTGCCTGTTATGCGCAACACGATCCAAAGCGGTATGGAAATGAGATCGGAATTGAATTTCTTTCGACTGCCTGTTTTTACAAATACGTTTTGGCGCGGAACATGCACGCAGACAACAGACGCACAAACACACGTACACACACACACACTTGTAATTGAACGGCGTACGCGTGCGACGAGTACACATACACACAGGCACACTCGGTTGACCACAAAACGAAGCAATTCATCACTTCTTGCGCACACACACGCGCGTGGAGAATCGAATTTAATATTAAATGTTTTGCGTGCGTGTGCGTGCGTGAGTGTGTGCTGGGCGCACGTGCTGCCGCTCTCTGTGTGCTGCCGCGATGCCGCCACGCGTGCATCTGTGTGTGTGTGTGTGTGTGGCGAAACCGCAGAAAACCCTGCGCTGATCGCGCGCGCATTCGTTTCGAATTCGCATTTGCAACTGGAATACACACACGACACGCGTTCAATAAACGAACACACACACAAGCGAACGCGCAGCGTAATCGAGTCGCGTAATTAGTTGATGTTTTGTGGCATTGCTGCGCACGAGTTGCTGGTGCTCGCGCGATCAGTCCGCTCGAATTAATCACAAGTTATGCGCACGAGTTCGCGTGTGCAGATGTCATTACTTCTGGTGTCAGTGCAAACGATCGCAGTCGCGCTGGCTTGCTCGCTGGCCAGGCCAGAGAGACACCAGCAATGATAAATTTCGCCGGGATATTGGGTAATAATTGGTTGGGTTTGGCCGTTGGCTGGAAGAAAAGGGTGGACAGTCCGGTAAATGTGCTCTGGCTCACATTACAAATGTATATCTCGCTGCTGCAGCATAAATCATAAAACAAAATCATGCTTCTCTCATTCTCGTCCACTATCACTCCCTGCGACCCTAAACAGCATCAACCCAAACACCCCCCCACCGAACGCCCAAACCCGATACTAACATCATCCGTTGTTAACCCCAGTAACTCTCTACTATTGTGCAGCTCCAGGCCAGGCCGACCACCGAAGCGCGGCCCCGTCGGACTGTCGCTGCCCGCCTCGCACATGTCGCATCATCCGCAGCTGAAGAAGCACCGCATGGAGAATGGGGACTACGCGTACGAGAACGGCCATCTGGGTGGTGAGTAGCAGTTTTCTAAATCATGATAATTTTATTAGAGTAAATGGTCGCACAATGTTGTACATTACTTTAGTTGAGCTAGAGTATATTGATGACAAATTGCATTACAAAAAGTCGAGAGGCATTATCGTGTTGAGCATAAAATTGCACTCCGATAAAATGAAGACATATTTTTCAACTTCATTGCAAAATCATGCAGCTGCATTTACAAAATCTTTAACTGTCATTTAGAGAATATAAAATCGTGTTTGTTGCATAAAACTAAACCATTCATACTCTATGTATCTACTCATAGCATAGCTCACTCCGATGCGGTCTTTTCTTGTGTACATAATCCATATATTACCGCGTCTGCGATGTGTTGACGCGTCGACTTAGCGGAGTGCCTTTCCGCGGAAAACCCATTTGCCGATTAATGCACAAGTGAATGCACACACACACCAACTGAACGGCACGTCGATGGCAGCCCCAGAGTCAGAGATTTATCGAACCATTCGCGTTTACCTGTTGAAAGTGGATGGCGTCCGCAGAAGCAGCGGCAGCGGCAGACACGGTTTGCACGATTCACATCGCACGCACAATGATACATTGCACTATTACATGCATTAGCCGGTGTGTGTCGGTGTGTGTGCCAGCATCCCAACATCGACTCGAACTCCACTCGGGCGCAGGCGCAAACGCAGAAAAGGAGGAGCATTTCGATTGGTTTCGATTTATTATTGACGCAAACATCGCGCGCATAATTCGCGCACGAGAGTCGGTGTCTGCTCTCTGCTCGATGCTTTGCACGTTGAGCTGCACGCCGCACAATCTAAACAATTTAAATGGGCCCGTGTCACGATTTCATTATTATCGGGTCGGCTCGTCGCCGTACACCACACCAGCCAGCCATCTCGTGTTGTATGTTGTATGTGCTTGGGTTAAATTGAACGTTGTCTGCACAGCACAGCATACAGCATTGCGTTCGCTCGCGCACATGCACATGCGAATGTTGTGTTATATTCGCGCGCGCGCGCGTGCGCCCAATCGCGCCGCATGTTCGCATATTCTTCATATTTTGACCTGGGCTGGCGCGCGCGTGCGTGCGTGTGCGAACCGCAAGCAAATAATTACTATTTGTTGCGCCAGACTCGCTCAGCTCCGCAGCATAGCCGCAGCATAGCACACTCGATATTTGTGTGATTGTGCGTGTGCGTGTGGATGGCAAAAACGTAATTAAAATCGGCTGTGCTGCCGCCAATGTACAATGTACAGTGGGAACTGGCTGCGGTTGCGGCACACAAATCATAAGCCTAAGCAGGTGCGTTCGTTTTGGCGTGTATGCTTTTGCAATGCTCAACTGCAAAAGGATTGCGTGGCATCGTCTATGTGCGCGCATGTAGCGTGTGTATCTCGACGGCGATCGGCCCACGCATCGCTCTCTGGCTCGCATTTCGCTCGTGTTCGCTTCGCACACACACACAGACACAGAGCATTAATTCCCTTACACACCTATAATCATTCAGTTATCTTTAATTCGATAAAAATACCTTCGACACGCGCACGCTCGCGCGTCGATGGACAAGCTATGCACTCAACGCGCGCGATCTCGCGCCCGATCGACACGGAACGCTTAACATTCCGGTCATTCCGCGCGAGACGTATGTTTCTTATGCTTTTATGCTCGCGCATATCCCACATGACTGTGCGCGGGATTGATAGGTTCGGTCAGAAATTGGCCGGAAAAAATCCAGCCAAATACTTTCGGGCCGATATATCATTTCGGAATCGCTCTGGCCGATAAACACGATTATTTGTCAGCGGCCCGAAAACGCGGGCTCGCGCGATCATCGCGCGGATGATCATCGAGGACGATTACCACATCACACATGTGCGCACATATAATTGTGAAGGCGCAACCAACACTTTCGTTAAACGTTTGACCCGAGCATGCTCGGCGATTATGCTAAAAGCCACAATCGGAGGGAGACCGGTCGGCTGGTCCGCGTCGAAATGAAATCGAAATTCGGACTCATAATAGCGCCCTCGCCGGAGCGCACGCACACGCGACAATCGACGTCTGCATGCCGCGAGCAATGCTCGTCGATCGAGAACGCGGAATGCGTTTTCTTGCGTGCGTGCAATCGTTTATCGGACGCAAATTATGTCTGCTTTAAACATATTGATTGGCGGCGGCGCATGCTCGTCGGTGCAACGGTGAAATTGGCGTGTGTGTGTGTGTGTGGTTTACTGGAATTTGGGGGCCTAATGCATCTGCACGCCAAACGCACTCACAGGTACCAAAGTCGTGTGGCGCCGTGCTTACGGATAAGGCTGACCAGCTCCAATATGCTCCACTTTAAATTGCTGCTGAGCTCGTGTGTGCGTGGCACGTGCGATGCGCGCGAGCAATTATCGCAAGGGTCCGATCGCCGGCCGGCCGGCCGGTCCGACAAATGGACATAATTTTTAATTGCACGTTCGAGTCGAGGACGAGCGGCGGCGGCGGCGAGCTTGAGCGCGCACGAGAGCGCTTGCATTTCCGATTAACGGTAAACAATTATTGTGAAAACATAAATAAATATGTGTCGGCTATCGGCACGTATTATAGAGTGTTTATGTGCCAGCGCATTCATTCGGCCCTGCGGCCTGTATAAACACACGTTACGAAGACACCATAATAACACACACACACACACACACACAGATACGCACGGACGACGGACAATCGGACGAAAACAATAAACACCCATTCAGGAAATGCGCGCGCGCGCGAGTATAATATGCTTGTAATATGCGCACCCTGCTCGATGGTCCTATAGGTCAATATATTGAGCATAGTACACCTTTTCAGCCTGTGTGTGTGTGTGTGCAGCGACATAATTATACACCGTTTTAGGCCCGGCAATGCTCATGCGCATGTCACTCTTTGCATAAGCTCAAAAATGACAAGTCATATTTTTCCCATCGTCCGCGCGCGACCGATGACAGTCCGATGACGCGTTGCCGATGCGTTTCCATCAACACGCCCGTCCTTCGAAGTGCACATGCGCCCAACCGGGCTCGGCTCGGCCAGACTGACTGACTGACCACAGCAAATGCGCATATGACAATGGCATGAGCGAGCATATGACGACAGGCGCAGACGCAGAGCGAGAATTATGATTATTCCGCCAGCGCACGCAGCATATATTAGGTTGTCCAAGAAGTATTGAGGTGTTATTATTCAATTTTCAATTAGTCATAAAAATGGCTACAATCATCCGATTTAAGTTATAGATGTTCCGTTTTGTTCGTTCATTTGTCTACTTTCAGGTAGACATTTCAAAATGACTTTATCTTAAAAGTCCTTAGCCCTGTTGGTAGAAAACTCGGACAGTGCATTCTTAGAAGACTTTCTTGGGGTCAACATTATACTGCTAAGACAATTGATAATGATTATTATCATGATCGCTAGAAGTCAGGTCTGAAAATACGCGTTCTATTATGGGGACGTCCAATCCTTGATCACGTAGCTCCTGACAGGTCGTCGTCTTTTTAGTGTAAATTGGGCGAATTTCCTGTTTTGTGGTGTCCATCTTTGACAAGCCCATACAACGAAATGCATCATCCGCTCACAAATCTTTTAAAGACATTTCAAGCTTTGCAATATTCGATATAAGTCGAACTACTCCTACACCTAACGAAAACACCGCAAGACTTTTTGGACAACCTTATATATTTTATTACAGATGCAATGCGGAATCGAGCGCTCCGTCTGTGTGTAATTTCCACGTGATGGACGCACGCGCGCAATGCAACGTTTAGCCGGCGCAATGCGCAATTGTAATGTGTGCGCGAACGTGCGTGCGAGCGATCATATGCATGTGAACGTGCAAGTGCGGCCGCTCGCGCTCACAGACGCACGTAATTACATGCATGTTTTGAATGCAACCTGGCCGACGTCGTCGTCGACGGCCAATGTATCTTGTTGGTTGGTGTGTGTGTGTGTGGCGTTTAAATGGAAGTGTAATTGCGTTTGGGAAAATTGCATTTTGTGTCGAAGACAATTCCGCACGCACATGCAATATTATTCGTGTCTGTGGCTGTGTGTGACGCAATGCAAAAGTACGCACAACACGCCGACTGTTGATATATTTGCAGCGTTAATAATATTGATTAAGCGCCTATAAACGCACACTCAAATGCCCGGCACACACATGAGCGCTCCACACACACACACACACATGCACGAACACGCCGGCGATAATATGTATCATTGGAGCGGTCGGTCGCCGTCGCCGTTTGTTGCCTGGCGGTAAATGTGTTGCTGATTCGAATGTGGTTTACACGCTGACGACGCCAAAGCCGCACTCGATCGTGCCGGCGAGAGTCGAGAGTGTGACCGCAAATTCATATTAAATGTA
Source organism: Exechia fusca (assembly GCA_024741255.1). NCBI lineage: Eukaryota > Metazoa > Arthropoda > Insecta > Diptera > Mycetophilidae > Exechia > Exechia fusca. Next base: position 5,985 of record JANTBZ010010000.1, read on the forward strand.
CAATTGCTTGCGTGACGCCGGTGCGTGCGTGCGTGTGTGCAAAATACCTGACGCCAGGATCGAATATCTCATTACCCGAACGCAACGCGCGCCAAACGGACAAACCGCACGAGGCGTGCAGAACGCACATGACGACGCTCCAACGCTGGGCACGGCATCCGCAGCATATTTGTTTTCGAAACGAGCTGGTTAAGAGTGTGTGGCGACGTGTGCGAACGTGCTGGCATTTTTATGCTGCGCTGCTCGCCAGCTTAGAGGTGGCGTTTTCGCGTTGGCCGCGCATTGATTCATTCGAAACCGAACCCCCTGACACACGGTTAATTGTGTTTGCAATTGCAGTCACAGATACTATGCTGCCCGTAAATATCTGCATTTGCATTTGCCGAGCATAAACCATGCGGCTCTTTAACATAAATATCTTGATTCAAACACCACGGCACGACCTCTCAGCACATTCGGCATCGCGGAATCATTTAATGAATTTCGCCGCCGCAGCAATCTGCGTTCGAGATGCCCGAGTGGTGCAACAAGTGCATTCGGCGGCCACCGATCGCAGCACACGAATGCGCAGCGGCGAAAATTGCCGCAGGCCATCGGGAGACTTCACGTTGATCTCGCATTCCCAAGGCGTGTATGCTGCGTGTGCGTCGAGTCGCATCGGGCGTACCAGAAAACATTGAACATTCATTATATGGGGGTCTGAGCGTGCGTGCGTGCGTGTGCGTGCGTGTGTGTGTTCGCCTCACTCTCGCAACATAACGCTCATTCGTTTCGGATTCTCGACTCTTTGGCAGCAGCGCAGCATTGCAATGCGATGCTGCCAAGCTGCGAATTAAGATAAATGCCAGATATGATTGTGTTGAGCGTTGAGCGAGCGTCAAGGGCGCACAAATGTACGCGCATGTTCGCATGCCACTTCAACCTGTCCGCTGGCTAGCTGCATTCGTCGTATGAATAATCACAGAATTATACACGCGCGTCGTCTCTCTGTCATCTCTCGCCGGCGAACGCGCATGATGCAAATATAAATGTCCGAGCGGCGCTCTGATATTCGTGTCAGCGGCTGCGACGTCGTCGAGCTTGTCACTCGACGACGAATGAGATAGTGCGTACTTTGTATGTTTCCGCTGTAATAATGCTGGTTATGTGCAGGAAGGAATTTCATTATTTATGCTTCTCGTTAGTAGTTGATCAATTCGACTTGATTCACAATAAGTTTAAATTTGATCACCCTACAAATATGTTGTCTACAGCTCCTTCTAACCCGTTCTGTCTCTCTCTCTCCATTCCGCCGCACAGACATGTCCCGACTGGACAAATCGCCGCTCCTGCCGAACGGCTACAATCCGCCGCCGCATCTGAATCACATGCAGTTCATGCAGATGAACCACCATCCGGGCGCCATGATGAGCCCGAACATGCCGCCGCATGGCATGCCGGGCGTGAGGCCGAACGACGGCGGAGCGGCGGCAGCGGCGGCGGCAGCGGCGATGATGAAGGCCGGACAGGCGGGCATGCCGCCGAATATGGACGCGATAGCGAGGTGAGTTTATTATTTGTATTGGGATCGGGGATTTGAATTCGAATGCAACATAATTGAATGTCGAAGGTATAGGTCTGTTGAAAAAAATTGCGTTTAAATATAAGTTGTCAACCTGATTTGTTCAGTGCTCTAAACAAAATATTCCATCTGTTCAAGTTTATTTATGCCAAACAAGGGTTGATAAAATGGACCTGAAGTACAATATCTAGTCATTTTCGGTCATCACAATATTCAGCAAATATGATGCTGATAAAAAGCCTGAAAATGTCGAGAAATAATATATTGAAAATTGTGTGTGGTTCACGAACTAGTGCGCATTGAAAATGAACATTGTTTTTTTCATACAACTGTCCCGACGATTCTTGTCTGAACATATATTCATTATACTGTTCAATATAGAAATTAAAGTGAGCAACATAATTATTTCCATGAATCGATTTTTGATAGAGTATTATTCCAGTCTCACAGCATTCTATCATTCCGAATCGCAGAGTGTCGCATCTTCGGGGATTATGAGAGCACACACACATTCATTCACACACCCATCAACAGATTACCGGTAGACACATTCCTTCTGTTCGTCTTCGATTCGAATTAATTTGAGTCGGATGCTTACCGCATCGGCAGTCGAAGATGCGCTCGTTTCACGCCCAGGCGCACATCATTTCGGATTCGGTTGCATTAAAAAAATAACCATCGCGATGACAGCTTAAATCATCGGATGGTTCAGTGCATTTTTCGCCGATCGTTGGCCATGAACTGTGCGCTCGAACATGCACGCGCGGATGCCCCGATGTGGATTTTATTGTCGTTGACAGATTAGGTGCGCTTTATTGGAAGACCCACCGACACAGACCGACCGAATGTGCTGACAGTTGTGTGTTCGGTGTTCCGAGTTTGAGTAACACATTCAAGTGTTTATTTACCGAACATTGTGGGGGGAGGGATTATCGCGACCCGCAGCCGCGGACTTACACACACCTGTGTTTGTTCTGCTTCACACACGTATAAATAAACCAACACACATGTCATGGTGTGCCTGTCGGATTCGGTTTTGTTTCGTTTGCTGCTGCTGCTGCACACAGCAAACACGCACACACTAAATTACACCTAAATGCCACTGGTGGTGGTGGAAGGATTGTCTTACTTGTCGAATGCCCTCAATATCACACACACACACACACACTCAGTCATTCAGTCACTCACGCGCACAACCAAAGAACCACTTAGTCGAGCAGTTCTCCTCCCCAATTCGACGCACACACACTCACACGTCTGAGTGTTGTATTTTGAGGGAAGAATATATGTGTCCCGACAGCCCCTTTTGGCACTCGCACGCCGTTTGTAGTCATACAGACGAGGCCCCAAGTGAATGCGGTTATCTAACCCAAATAAATATACTTGACTGGCTGAAGTCAATCGTTTGTGCGAGCGATGCGGCTCGCTCGCTTATGTCGGGTGCAAGTGTGAGCAACTGAGCGAGTGTGTGTGTGGGTGATTAGGGGTGACTTGGCACACACACACACACACACATACACATGCACACAAGCGGCTTTCAGGGTGTGTTTAGGCCTCTTAGCCTATTTAGCGTTTAGCGTCGTCGTCGAGAGAGGGGGTATCGATTTTTCTGCAATGTTTCCTCGCATACTCCAGAGAAATGTATAAATGTTAATGTTGTGGTTTCCTTGCATGCCTTGCAGGTCGGGCATCTGGGAGAATTGTCGCGCCGCCTACGAGGATATCGTCAAGCATCTGGAGCGGTAAGTGTTGGGAAGCTGGCAGTTGTTCCGAGGTATGAGAAGAGAGATTTGAACTCTGTTTTTTTCCGTACAGCTTGCGCGAGGAACGCGTCGATGAGCAGCGCGATCACAGCGTAGAACCCAAACCACGAGACATGGGCTCGCAGAACGGTGAGTGTGATGTCAACCAAGAGATTGGCGCAACATAATCATCCGAACAAATTACTAAATGCCCCAATATTGTTCCGTCTATTCAATCTCTCCGCAGGCTCACCGAACGCCAACAGCCCGGTGCTGAACCTGTCCAAGTCCGGCCTGGATCAGGGCAGCACCGGCGACCAGAGCGACCGCAGCGATGGCGGCCACTCGCCGGCACCGTCGCTGATTCGCGACGACGAGGAGCACGATCTGAGCGACGACCAGGTGTCGGAGGTGGACGAGCGCGAGGAGAAGGATGAAGGTATGTAAAAATCAACGATATAGCTCTCAGCATAAATGTTGGAAAGTTTAAGCTAGGGAAATGTCGATGATAGTATCGTTCCAACGGGCAATCGCAAGACATCTTGAAATCATCTAGAATGTGCGTAAGATGTCTAGCGGATGATCGCAAGACCGCCTAACGGCAACCGAATTCGGTTTAGATGCTCAAGATACATCCCTACCATACGATCTGGATGAGCTGAGATCATCTAAATCGAGTATTTGATACCAAGCGGATATCAATTATATATTTAGATATCCGAAAACATCATCTCTGGCTCATCTGTAATGGACATAATACACGAATAGATAAAATTCATTCAGATATCCCAGATACATCTGATCGGGATGAGTATCGACAAGTCGTCCTTCATTCAGATATCGACCGAGTCAGTTGAAGTAGAGGTAAAAGTAGAGCTCTCAGCATAAATGTTGGAACGTTTATGCTACGGGTGTCTATTAGAAAAGAAGATATCCGAAAACATCATCTCTGGCTCATCTGAAATGAACATAAAAACGAATAGATATTTCATCGAAATCGCGTGTGTTTGTTGTTGTTGTTTAAGCGAGACAACTTACTCAATATTGGCAATTGAAACCCAAAAGTGTGTGAAACGACTCGTGTACAATTTCACCGACGACTCGAATTAGAGAGTCAAGCAAGTGAGTTCTCTTAAATTCAAGTCGCCACAACAACAACCACACGCGATTTCGTCTCGTTTCCGAGTCGTATCGCTAAAGTTCGACAGTTTCTGCATAGATCGGGATGAGTATCGACAAGTCGCCCTTCGACCGAGTCAGTTAAAATTACAGAAGTAGAGCTCTCAGCATAAATGTTGAAACTTTTATGCTACGGACACTTTTCGCAATAGTATCATTGATATCGCGTGATACGCACGCGCGAGAACTTACGCCGTCGCTGCGCATAAACGATGTTGATGTTAATTTTGCAAATGCGAAAACTAATGATATCGGATCGCCACGCCGCACGGCGAGAGGCGATGATCGTCGAGCGCGCGGATCGCTTGAGCATCAGCACCCGTCAAGCGACGCCACCCGTCGTGACATCGCCGCTCGCCGGCACGCCGGCACGCACATGTCGGCACACACACACACTGGCAGAAACATAACTTTTGTGTGCGCGAGTGCGCGAACATGGAAACTTTCAGCATAATGTTCGCACGCGCGCGCGCTCGCACACAAAACACGCGGGCGTGTTGTGTGTTAACGTTTAGGTGCATGGCATTTTGACGACGTGCGCGCATGCGCATTTCGGTTTAATTAATTAGTCAAGATCACGAAAGCGCGCTCACATGTTCGCGATATTCCTCCACGACGCTGCGGCGGATATAAATTATACAATCTGTATGCGCGCGCAATTTCTTCTCTCGTGCATAAAGCATAATCGGGCCTAATTTAAAATCAATTGAATTGCCAACGACGACGACGACGTTTCCTAATGCCCAGCTCAATTCACTTGCTGGCAGTTGTTTTCGGCCGACGGCGTCGTCTATCGATTTCTAATTACATGCCGTCGTTGCATTTATAATGTTATGTCATTGCAATATAAACATGAACCGTCGACGACATACAACATAGTAAATTCAAACCGGGTCCGTGCCGTCGGGCGACATTCAATTATATATTGATTGCAGCCAACTGACGACGACCAAGACGGTGGCGGAAAGTGTTTGGCAATATTTATAATATTCATGTCATGTGCGCAATCGATACACGCTCATGTCATTTGCATATCTTTAATCTACACAACGATTCAACGTCAATTTTTTCCCCCAACATCCGCAGATCTCAGCGACGTCGAACGCGACCAGCTCTCGCATCCGTCCGCCTCGCATCAGCATCAGCAGCAACTCACGCCACAGCAGCAGCAGCAGCAACAGCAACTCCAACAACAGACACAGCAGCAGCAGCAACAGCAGCTCCTCGGCCACCATCACCTGCCCGCCCATCATCCGCTGCTCGTCGTCAGCGCCGGTCAACCCGGACCGGCCGGCAACGCCGACTCGCCCGGCTCCAGCCAGCATCATCATCATGCCGCCGCAGCGGCCGCCGCTCTCAATTACACCACGCTGGCGGCCACCGCGGCTGCCGTGGCGGCCAGCAATAATGCGGCGGCAGCGGCGGCGGCAGTGGCGGCTGCACAGGCGCAAGCAAATAAGGCGCAGAGTGGCGGCAGTCGAGCCGGATCGGTGTCGCCCGGCCCGCCGTCGCAGCAACCAATGCCCCCGATGTCGATGGGCGGCGGCGGCGGTGGCAACAACGGTGGCAGTGCGGTGTCCGTACATGGTGGTGGCGTCGATATGCTGAACAATGGCGGCGGCGGCGGCGGCGGCAACGGCGGCCCGAACAATGGCGGCGGTAATCTGTCGTCGACGGAGACGCTGCTGCGGAACATCCAGAGTTTGCTGACCGTTGCGGCGGAGAACGCCAGGCAGCAGGAGCGCCAGATCACGTACGAGAAAGGTGAGTGCGATGACTTCTGAATTGTACATTGAATCGGTATTGTGTTGTTGAGTTGACTGCGGGCGGTTCGGATGGCACAAACAGTAGTTGGAAATAATCTGCAGTAGTCCGAATCAGACAGACAACTGTGCGCATAGTTTTCCAATCGGTGAGTGGGCGTTATGATTGCTGCTGTGCCTCACCCAATCGCATGAACATCCATGCAGAAAATGCCGTCGGCCGTGCGGCAGTTATCTGCAACTGTGTGTGTCCAATTTCCGATTGAATCGATTGAGCCTCGGCTAGTCACAACACAGCACAACACAATGTGCCGATGTGCGATGCGATGCGATTATTGCGCGAGATACGAGGCTGGCTGGCTGGATGATTGGCTCAATTGGCCCGCTGGCGTCTAGTTTGAATCCGTCATGTAATCGGTGTGTGTGTATAGTATTGTCTGAAGCAGCCACAGCAGCAGCAGAAATGCACAAATGCACAATAGACACACTCAAATGGCACACAAATCGCTACTGCAATAAAAGCGTCGGCAGTGCGAAAACTGCGCGAGCTTGTGTATAATTTTGCAGTGTTACCGACTACTGCGCTCGGCTACTACACCCTGCGTCTGAATATGTGTTACATCGTAGAATAGTCGTATTATCTTCAGGTTCAATGTTTGTTTCGAAACTCTGTCAAAATCATGACTACATTAACAAATTCCGATAAGCCTTAGTTATGCTTACATTCTCGCTGAAAGGTTGCGTTTAAGGAGTCAAAGCGTTTTTTTTAAATCATAGACTCGTAGACTCGACTCCAATCTCCAACATACAGTCAGTACCATAAATATTTTAACAAGCATATGTTGTACTTTTGAGGCTCCAATGCTCAGAATGTGTTTATCTGAATGATCCAAAGCTGCTCGTTAATGATAGAGAACTATGTTGAGCTTCTTATGACAAATTTTTGATATCCTAAGTCTTATACTTACGGAATGGTCGACCTTTTGCTGAGAATGTGCGATAACAAACAGAATGTGTTCATTTCTGAGCATTGTAGCCTCAAAAGTACAAAATATGATTGTTAACATATTAATGGTACTGAATGTATCTCAAATGCAATATTATGCTAATATTGATTCAAATGAGGTCTATGCGGCGAGTTAGAGTCTTATGTCGACTCAAACTGTACGGACTTGACCTGACGTTGTGTCCATAACTTCAACTCCAAATAACACTTTCTCCCAGCACATCGTGTCATTTACCTTGACCCCAGGCTCGAGAATTACCAAAGATGAGCGATTTTGTATCGATACCATCATAGAGGAAGGTTTCGATCTCGTGATTGTCGTGGAAAATCTTCTCTAATAAGTTTCGAGCGTTTTGTTTTTTTAATGTTTTTATAACATTTTTGACTGTAAATAGTTTCTTTTCCAAGAAGATTATGTTTGGAAACGCAATTCCGACGATCAAACAAAGCATCTCTTTGACTCTTTGATGTTTCTGGTTTCTTCTGCTTTGCCGTGAGGATATGTACTATCTGGATTTTGTGAGCTTCATTGAGCTTCATATTTGGTATTTACCGAACTTTGTTTTTCCAAATTTCGAGCCTTCATGCCATTTTCAGTGCAATTTAGGTGTATTTCTTTGGATATTACTCGTCACTTTTCGATTCATTGAGCCTCTAGTTGCTACTTAATTTCGTCCTCATTTGTGCATATTTCTACGCTGCCAGTCTTGTTGTTAAGACTATCAATCCGTTCGTTTTGAAGGTATTCATGGCCCAGCAATATCCGATTGAGATTTGCCAGCGCAGTGCAACTCCACTATTCAAACTCGTCTGTAGCCAATCGTTTTATGCTGGGCTTTATTCGATATATAGCAAAACGCCTGTGTAGTCTTACCAAAAATACAATGCTCTAGGCTTTGTGAAATTTTTAACCTGCTATCTTCGATCATATGAAAAAACACAGCCTATCAAAACTATGTAACACTTGTCCTGACGCAGGCTGTAGTTACTAGTGGGCGGTT
>JANTBZ010010111.1:0-14231 GCA_024741255.1 Exechia fusca
AGAAAAAGAAGGGTCCGAAGCATGAAATCACGGAAATTCAGACTGTCGAAGAAGAAGGCCAGGAACCAATCACGACAATGACTGTCGAAGAGGTTGCTGAACCTTTCGAGCCAACACAGTCCGAAGAATTCGAGGAGCTTCCTGAACAAGTCACTGTTCACAAGACAGTCTCTGAAGAGGGTACGCCGAAGACTACCATTATCAAAAAGCGTATCATCAAGAAGAGGAAGGGTGCGAATCATGAAATCACTGAGATTAAGACAGTTGAAGAAGAAGGCCAGGAACCAATCACGACTGTCACTGTCGAAGAGGTTGCAGAACCATTCGAGTCAACGCAGCCCGAAGAAGTTGAGGAGCTTCCTGAACAAATGACCGTTCACGAGACAGTCTCTGACGAGGGTACGCCGAAGACTACCATCATCAAAAAGCGTATCATCAAGAAGAAGAAGGGTCCGAAGCATGAAATCACAGAAATTCAGACAGTTGAGGAAGATGGCCAGGAACCAATCACGACTGTCACTGTCGAAGAGGTTGCTAATCCATTCGAGCCAACGCAGCCCGATGAAGTTGAGGAGCTTCCTGAACAAGTCACCGTTCACGAGACTATCTCTGAAGAGGGTACGTCGAAGACTACAATCATCAAAAAGCGTATCATCAAGAAAAAGAAGGGTCCGAAGCATGAAATCACGGAAATTCAGACTGTCGAAGAAGAAGGCCAGGAACCAATCACGACAGTCACAGTCGAAGAGGTTCCTGAACCATTCGAGCCATCGCAGCTCGAAGAAGTTGAGGAGCTTCCTGAACAAGTCACCATTCACGAGACAATCTCTGAAGAGGGTACGCCGAAAACTACCATCACCAAAAAGCGTATCATCAAGAAGAAAAAGGGTCCGAAGCATGAAATTACGGAGATTCAGACTGTCGAAGAAAAGGGCCAGAAACCAATCACGACTGTCACTGTTGAAGAGGTTGCTGAACCATTCGAGCCATCGCATCCCGAAGAAGTAGAGGAGCTTCCTGAACAAGTCACCGTTTTCGAGACAGTCTCTGAAGAAGGTACGCCGAAGACTACCATCATCAAGAAGCGTATCATCAAGAAGAAAAAAGGTCCGATACATGAAATTACTGAAATTCAGACTGTTGAGGATGAAGGCCAGGAACCAATCACGACTGTCACTGTTGAAGAGGTTGCCGAACCTCTCGAGCCATCGCAACCGAATGAAGTTGAGGAGCTTCCTGAACAAGTCACTATTCTCGAAACTGTCTCTGAAGATGGCACGCCAAAGACTACCATTATCAAGAAGCGTATCATCAAAATGAATAAGGGTCCGAAACAGAAAATCACGGAAATCCAAACTGTCGAGGAAGAAGGCCAGGAGCCAATCACGACTGTCACTGTCGACGAGAGTGCTGAACCATTCGAGCGATCGCAGCCGGAAGAAGTTGAGGAGCTTCCTGAACAAGTCACCGTTCTCGAAACCGTCTCTGAAGATGGCACGCCAATGACTTCCATCATCAAGAAGCGTATCATAAAGAAAAATAAGGGTCCGAAACAGGAAATCACTGAAATCCAGACAGTTGAGGAAGAAGGCAAGGAACCTATCATGACAGTGACTGTTGATTTGGTAGATCATCAACCGAAAAAAACATTGAAATCGAAGAAGAAATTTATAAAAAAAATCAAACCTGATTTTGATGAAGACTACATCCAGAAGTTATTGGATGCCGAAATTCCAAAAACACAACTAGAAAAATATGAAAAAATTGAATTGGATTCGGACAATAAACCCCAACAAGTTGTTAAACTCGAACCTGCTCCATACATCCCTGAAAAAAAGGAGAGAAAGCCTATTAAGATTGTGAAGCCACAAGTTGAAGAACTTCAGCCAATAATATTGAAACCTAGAAAGCACATTCAACAAGAAAAAATTGACCCCAATGATCCGGTTATATCTCGATCACTCAAAAGTAGAATTGTCCATACGGACTATCCACCCGAAATTCGAATGCCATTGATATCAGACATAAATGTTATTAGACAATGTGGTACATTATCACGAACAGTTGATGATACTGAACCGATAAAGAAACCGAAGACAAAGAAATTTAAAGCAGACAGAAGAAATAACTCAGATTTAGAACGACCGGAGCTGGGAACATATGAAAAGTACGAAAGCGATTCTGAACAGCCTTCAGAGGGCAAAAAATATCAAAGACCTATACAAAATGAAAAGAAGGAAATACCCGATGAAAAAAATATTAGATTGGGTAAAGGTAAAGTAAAGAGTCAGTTGGAAGATGATATTGAAACAGTTTCATTGAAGAAAATTCCCAAACAGCCAGAAACCAATATTTCAGAATTAATATTGTCACCAACAGAAAATAAATCGCATGAGGATCAAGACGATAAACATAGTCCTGATGCGTGTATCACCATCGACAAATTTCACCCAGAAAACATCGAAGATTATGAAACTCAACCAGATGAAGAACACCCAAAAATTGAATTATTAGATGATCAAGAGGAAACAACAGAAACAACTCCAAACAAATATAATAGAAAAACAAAGTCCAAGTTTAGGCCAGAAGCCATACCATCCCAACTACTTCCTGGTGATCCGAAACCTAGTGGAGTGTTCTCAACCGAAGACGTTTCCTTCCAATATAGTCAAAAACCGAAGCCTGATGAATCTATCGATAAAATACATTTGAAACCCTTTGAAACGCCCATCACCTCGACAGAAAACGATATTCCAATTGCACTAGTTGAACCCTCAACCATGATATTCAATCGTTCATCGAATGAACACGACAACATTGACCAGCCCAACATAATTCATGAAGACAATAAAATGCCAGAAACTGATTCGGAACACGAACACGCGACACAACCAGAAACACCAACAATGGATGAACTTCCTAACAAGAATGTTACACACATTTCAGACGTCACACGTAAGTTATTTTCCACATTATTTTTTTCACACATTATCTTCATTAATTTGTTGATGAAATTGTTCCAAAGACCTTATATTTTATATTTTCTAATAAACAAAGACATTTTTTTATTGCATCGATTGATTATTTTATCCTTAATCCAACTAGCAAAACCATCGGATCGAAAACCTGACAATGACTCCCCTACAAACATTTATGATGATAAAGAAGCTACAGTAAAAGCATCCGACGGACCAATCGAAATTCTTCCAGAAACAACAATAGATCAAATTCAAGAAATATCTCCATTCGAAGAATCTGATAAAACAGATAAACCTAAGAAGAAGAAAATCGTCAAGAAAGTAAAGAAATCGGTGGAAGATGAGTACATTAAACAATTGATGGAAGCAGATATTCCGAAAACTCAGCTAGAAAAATATGAAAAAATTGAAATTGAATCCGACAATAAAACAAAAGAAGATATTAAGCCCAAGATAGTTGCGGTTCCAATTGTTCAAAAGCGGGAGAAGAAACCCATCAAGAAAATTGAGCATGCCGTCGAGGAGCTGGAGCCGATTAAACTCAAACCAAGAAAAATATCCCTAGTCGAAAAAGAAGATTCTTCGGAGCCTGTTATCACGCGTCAGCTGAAAAGTAGAATTACTTTCGTTCAGTACCCACCAGTAGCACATGTGGCCGTAATAACGGATATCAATGCGACCAGACAAACCGGAGAATTAACACGTACAGAAGAGGTAGTTGAGACAAACATTAAACCAAAAACAAAAAAATTCAAGCCAGTTCGAAAGCATAGTACGGAGTTGGAAAAACCAGATTTGGAAGTGTACGAAAAATATGAAAGCGAACCAGAAGAAACTCCTGAAAAGCCAAAATATAAAAGACTAGTCAAAGAGTCGGTGGAAGATAAACCTATCGACAAATTATTAAAACTGGGCAAAGGAAAGGTCAAACCTTCTATCGAAGAAGAACCAGAAGTGATTAAACTTAAGAAGATACCTGTTAAAACTCAAGAGTTCGAAATTGAAGAAGTAACAATGCCCATAAAACGGGAGGTAACAGAAGAAAAAACAATTCCTGAGGTTATCGATACTGAATTTACTATTGACAAATTCATTCCTACTGATATTCACCCATCTGAAAGCCTACCTGAACTGGAAAAAGACCATGATATGATACCTGACCAAACGACTGTGCCTACATCGAAAGATAAAAAAATTGTGAAAAAAATTAAAACAAAACCAGCACCTGAGACGATAACCTCTAAAATAGAGCTTGGGCATCCCAAACCCAAAGAACAATCACCGGAAGCGAATCTTGACCTTCAATACAAGCAGAAGCCAAAGATAGATGAGCAGATTGACACGGTTGTATTGAAACCCTTCAAAAAACCAATCGACCAGACTTCTGATGAAACCGAAGACGTTATTGAAGTATTGACATTACCCCAACCATCAACATCTGAACCTCTTGAAGAAAATATCAAACTGAAAGCCAAAAAACCCAAAAAATCATCCGACGAGGCTTCAGAAGTAACTATGAAACTAAAAGAAAAAGAAGCTGTATCTCCAACTCAAGAAATTTCAGAGGAAAATGTCGATTTCATCATCAAACCCAAGAGGACAGTTACTGAAATTGATGACGTTTCAACAGATGTTTCATTGCCAAGAGTATCTCAACCAACTGAGGACACAGCTGACGCAACATTAACTATAGAAAAGCCAGAAGATATCCAAATCGACGAATCTATGGATGGAGTTGTAATAACAAAACGCATTAAGAAAAAGATACCAGAAACAATAGTATCTGAACTAGTGGCGGAAACCGTTGTTCTTCCGAAAACTGAAGTTATTGATGACGTAACAGAACGTGTAATAATTGCGACGAAAATTCAATCTATTGATGATAGCGCTGAAGCTCAACTATCAATTAAAAAACCGTCCGAAGAGAAACCGCAAGAAGCAAAAATGAAGTTGAAGAAAAAGAAAGTACCCAAAGTAATTGATGAGGTAGAATCTGTAGTCATTAAAAAACCAGTTGAAGTTGAAGACGCAATAGATAGTGAATTCACCATTGAACAACAAAAACCTATTCCACTAATAGTAGACGATGTGAATGAGGAATATGTTATCAAGAAACCACTTGAACCCGAAGTTGGAAATCAAATTGTAACAATAAAAAAAATACGAAAACCTACAAAACGCACATCCGTTTCAGAAGATAAAACTCTTAGGATAACTCTTCCCGATGAATCAACAGATGAGGTTAACTTACAATTAACTCGGCCTCTTGCAACGAATGAATATATTGAAGAAAATATCGATGTTGATGTCACATTCAAGCAACCTCTCGAAGAAGAGCCACTCGAGGATGTAACTCAAGAATTTGTTATAAAAAAAAAACCAATTCGGAAACCAACACCAGTCATTGAAGAACACGATGACGAGTTCACTGTGAAGAAATTGAAGAAGAAACCGCGTGTTATCGAAGTTCCCGGATTCACTGACACAGAAAATGTTACATTCCGCCCGCGTAGTACGAAAACCAAAGAAGACGTTGACCAAGAGTTTAAAATTCAGCTCGATTCGTATGCCGAAGAAGAAGTGTCCATGTCGGGCAAAATTAAACTCAAACAAACCAAACCACAGACATACAGTGAAGAAACCGGAGAGGCACACATTCGCATCACTGAAGAGTATGACGATGGTGAAGGCCCGATTGTGGAAGAAATCGACGAAGATGTCAGTGAGCAAGAGGACACTATGTATGACGTCGAAGAGCCCGATGAGTATTCCGACGTTGATGAACTGCCCAAAGAAATAGAGTTCAAATTAAAGCAGAGGAAATCGAAACCCGAATACAAAGTGGAAGATTTTGACGAAGAGGATGTGTCCATACATACGGTTAAACGTAAGAAGAAGCAGGAGATCACTTACGATGTTGATTCACTGACACTGAAGAAGCAGCCGAAACGGAAACAATCAACATACCTCGAAGGTTACTATCTCTCTACATTATGTCGCCTGCATCCGACAATTCAATTCTAATATCGTGCTCCTGCTATGCTAATTTACTTCTGGTTTGCTGTCGAATATAACAAACACAAAAGTTAATGAAGATTAACAAAAAACTAAATTATATCAAATATCCGCATAATATACAGCATAATTATAATCACTTACATGATTCTAACACCAGCACAATTAAAACTACATTCTAACACACTGCTACATATTACGAAGTGATATGAACTAGGTATATGTAAATGTTAATATTTTATAATATCAATTTTACCAAATAGCTAATAAAAATAGAATAGACAACATAACAACATGCATTCCTAACATTTACTACTATATATTATTATTATTTACATATTTGAATTTATTCCAATTGCTAATCTCCAATTCCAATTCCAGAGGAAGCGTCGCTCAGCATTCAAAAAGAGTTGTCCGTCGAAGGTACAAATTTATTTATTACCCTATTTATATAAATTGTATACTTAAAGTATCACATTTCACATTTCAGAAACGGAGGAAGATAATGTTATGTTCTCGATCAGTACGTTTATCGCAGAGAACAACAAGTCATTGAGTTTAGTTGAAGGTGAACGCGTCTACGTTATCGAACGCCACAATTCAGACTGGTGGTTTGTCAAAAAGAATCTGACTGAAGAAACTGGTCTCGTGCGCCCCGAATATTTGATGGACGAGGTTCGCTACACGCACTATGTTCACACTAAGCTCAACGAGAAAATTGATAAACTACCCGTGTTCGAAAGTAAGTAGTTGAGCTTGCATACAAATTCAAAGGAAAGATAAATAACAATATTTTTGTCACGTGTGCCAGAGCCCGGTCCCGAGGAGAAAACCGTTGCACCGCGCTTCATCGAGAAGCTGCAGCCCATCCACACGCCCGACGGCTACACCGTCCAGTTCGAGTGCAAGGTGGAGGGCGTGCCGCGACCGCAAATCACCTGGTGCCGCCAGACGGCCATCATCAAGTCGTCGCAGGACTTCCAGATGTACTACGACGACGACAATGTCGCGACGCTCATCATTCGCGAGGTGTTCCCCGAGGACGCCGGCATGTTCACGTGCGTTGCCAAGAACGCGGCCGGCTTCGCGTCCAGCACCACCGAACTGATCGTCGAGTCACCGCTCTCCGATCACGGCTCCGATGCCACGCACCTGTCGCGCAAGAGTCTGTCGCGCGAGTCCTCGCTCGCCGACATCCTCGAGGGCATTCCGCCCACGTTCTCGCGCAAGCCGCGCGCCCAGTGCGTCGACGAGGGCACCAATGTGCTGCTCAAGTGCTGCCTCGTCGCCGTGCCCGAGCCCGACGTCATCTGGACGTTCAACGGCACGGAGATCTCGAGCGCTAAGAACGTTCGCATCCACACCGAATCGGACATGAACATGTACTTCAGTGTGCTGCAGATCACCGGCGTGCAGAAGCGCCAGGAGGGCACATACGAGGTGATCGCCAGCAACCGGGAGGGCGAATCGCGACTGCCCATACAGCTGAAGGTGCGCACCAGCGAGCAGGAGGCACCCGAAGTGCTCGAGCCGCTGCGCAACATGATCATTCGCGAAGGCGAGAGCATCATGCTGAACACACAGATCGTCGGCAATCCGCAACCGAAACTGAGCTGGTTCCAGAATGGCAAGCCGCTCAAGGCGAACATCAAGTCCGACAATGACACGCACACGCTGACGCTGATCGCGCCGACGACGGAGCACAGTGGCGAGTACACGGTGCGAGCGGTCAACGCGCTGGGCAGCGTCGAGACGACGGCCACTCTGACCGTTGAGGGTTAGTGTTGCACTATATATATCGCATTGATCAATCCATCTATCCATATTCACTCTATTGATTATATCAAAATCCATCACAGAATACGAATCGGGCAATCCCGAACCGCCATTCTTCGTCGAACGCTTCGAGGAGCTCTGCGTGCCGCAAGGGGCAACCATTCGCCTGCCGGCGCGCGTTTCCGGCAACCCGGTGCCCGAGATCACCTGGCTGTACAACAATCGGCCGTTGCCCGCCTCGGACCGCGTGCGCCAGGCCTACGACGGAGAGCAGCTGGAGCTGATCATCACCAAGGCCGATTCGGCCATCGATTCGGGTGACTACAAGTGCGTGGCCTCCAATCCGATCGGTAAGGTGTCGCACGGTGCGCGCGTCATCGTCGACGTCGAGGACGTCACTTTCACCAAGACATTGCGCTCGAGCATCGCCATCGAGGAGGCGCAGGCGCTGCAGCTGGAGTGCGAGACCTCGCACTACGTATCCACCAAATGGTACCACAACGAGCGCGAGCTCACCGGCATGGATCACCGTGTGGTCGTGCAGGAGAACAAGGTGCACAAGCTGTTGATCAAGAACACCGCCATTCGTGACGCCGGCGCCTACAAGTGCACGATCCGCGGCCACGAGACGGCCACCACCGTCGAGGTGCTGGAGCGCAAGCCAGAGTTCGTGCGCTTCCTGCAGGACTACGAGGCCAAGGAGCTGGAGGCGGCCATTCTCGAGGTGGAGCTGTCCTCGGAGACCGCGGAGGTGCAGTGGCTGAAGGATAGCCAGCCGCTGCAGGAGAAGAAGAACAAGATCAAGTTCCTGCGCGACGGCCGCATCCGAAAGCTGATCATCCGCTCGACGTCCGTGCACGACGAGGGCGAGTACACATGCGTGATGAACGACATGGAGTGCTCCGCCGAGGTGACCGTCATCGAGCTGCCGCCGCAGATCACGCAGCAGCTGGCCGATTTGACGATCGCTGCCGGCGAGCGCGCTCAGTTCAACATCGAACTGACCAAGGGCGACGCGCTGGTGCGCTGGTACAAGGACGACGAGGAGCTGGCGTTCAGCGATCGCATCCAGCTGAGCATCGATGGCAAGCGGCAACGCCTGATCATCGAGCGAGCTCGTCTCGACGATGCCGGTCGCTACACGTGCGTCGTCGGCGACCAGGACTCGACGGCCACGCTGGTGGTAGAGAAGCCGCAGGCGGACTTTGTCGTCCGGCTGCCTGAGGTCACGCTGGTGACGCGCACCAAGGACGCCGAGTTCCGCGTGGAGCTGTCGCAGCCTGACGTCGAAGTGATCTGGCTGTGCCGCGGCAAGCCGGTGGCGCCGAAGAGCACCAAGTACGAGGTGCACGTGGAGGGCACCGTGCGCCGATTGGTGGTGCACCATGCGCAGGAGTCGGACGAGGCCGAATACAGTTGTGTGGCCGGCAATGTGACGTCCGCGTCCGTATTGAAGGTGGAAGGTGAGTTGGGGTGGTTCGGATGTGGGTTTCGGGATCCAATAAACCATATAATGCATTTGGTTCTGGTGGAATTATGCGTAAGTTGACGTGACCCTGTGTACGTGTACGTGTTCGTTGCTAACCGAACATATTGAGAACCATCCACGAATGCAATTTAAAAAAAACACAACTCTCTGTCATCTGTGACTTATCCGTAAAACGACTAAATTCCAGTATAAAGTGCATTAGTCAGATACATAATAATATCTAACGAAATCCCGATCGCAGACATCCAACTGCCACCGACGCTGAACTTGAGCGACGCGGAGTGCGTCTACAGGGTGCAGGAGAACGAAGACATCACGTTCACCGTCAAACTGTCTGGTGTCCCCGCACCGACGGTCGAATGGTACCGCTCTGGAAATTTGGTCACCAAAACTCCAAAGACCGCGCCAACGTACGACGAGCAATCGGCTCAGTTGACCGTGCGCAAGGTGGCCGACGATGATGCCGGCGACTACACGATCCGACTGCGTAATCCGTGCGGCGAGGCGGAGGCCAGCCTAAAAGTGGTGATCATTCGTAAGTGACTGAACTATAAAATATGTTTTTATTATTTATTCTAAATAAATATGAACAAATATCTGATTTTCTCTATTAAGAACTAATCCAACTCATCCGTCATGTACCTGTTAAATGGCAGAGAGAGACAAAAAACAAAGAATATAGCGTCTGGTTGAAGTTCCATCGGTGTTGGCCATGCGGTTCTAATCATCATTTTCTCAACCGCAGGCAAACCGTCCGCACCGGGTGTTCCCGAGCCGCTCGACGTCACCGCCGACTCGCTGACGCTTTTCTGGCGTGCGCCCGAGGACGACGGCAACGCTCCGATCATCGAGTATATCCTCGAGTACCAGGAGACGACCCAAACCACCTGGACGCAAATCACCCAGATCACCGATACCACGCACACTGTCACCAAACTGCGCACGAACAGCGAGTACCGCTTCCGCTCGGTGGCCCGGAACCAGGTGGGCAACTCGCCGCCGTCGCCGACCAGCTCGGCGATCCTGATCGCGGCGCCGCTCACCAAAGAGCCGCCCACGATCCAGGAGCCGCTGGCCGACGTCACCGTCGGACTGCAGCAGCGCTGCACGCTCTCGTGCATCGTCGGCGGCAGCCCAGCGCCGCAGATCACATGGTTCAAGAACGGCACCGAAATCAGCAGCCAACGCGACATCCACATCGAGTACGAGAGCCGCGTCGCCCGTTACACCATCCAATCGACGACCACCGATGCGGAGGCGTCGTACCGTTGCGAGGCGCGCAACGAGTGCGGCACCGCCGCCACCGAGTGCCGCGTGCTCGTGCAGGAGAAGCCCTCCATTGCCATCGACGAGCAGGTGCTGCAGCAGAAGTTGCGCACGGCGGCCAGCTGGCAGGTCAGCGGCGAGGTGACCGGATACCCGGTGCCGGAGGTGTGCTGGTACCGCAATGGCGTGCGCATCGAGAGCACGCGTACGCTCAGCATCGAGCACTCGAGCATCCACATCGGCCGGCTGGAGCGCTCGGACAGCGGCAAGTACACGCTGGAGGCGCGCAACGTGGCTGGCGTCGTATCGGTGGAACTGCAGCTGACCGTCATCGACAAGCCGGCCGGCCCGGAGGCGGTGGCCATTGCCGAGGTGAAGAAGGACGCAGTGGTGCTGGAGTGGAAGCCCCCGGTGGACGATGGCGGCCTGGACATCACCAAGTACTCGATCGAGAAATGCGATCCGGAGAACAAGGTGTGGATCAAGGTGGCCGAGGTGGAGCGACACATCGACTCGTATTGCGTGCAGAAGCTGCTGGCCAATGCGCAGTACATATTCCGGGTGATGGCGCTGAATCCGATCGGCGTGTCGGAGCCGGTGGAGAGCGATGCGGTGACGATTCGCGTGAAGATCGGTGAGTAGCATCGAGTGATTGGAGCACCGTCAATCGCGCAGATCAGACCCATTGGACAAGGACAAGTATATATATATGTATGTATATGACATCTTGTCCATATAGCGGTTCAGTCTTATTGGCCAATGACATGAGCATATTGCCCAGTGTACTGGCATAATATAATTAGCATTGCAATGCTTCAAGTGTCTTGTTCAATCCAGATCAGGTCGCAATTGCTCGTTAGGTTATTGTTAATACGCCAATATCTCGTTCGCACACAGAACCACCGAGCGCACCGCGCAAACCCACCGAGGTGTCGGGCATGACCGACACCACGCTGACGCTGGCGTGGCTGGCGCCGGAGAAGGACGGCGGCAGCCCGATCATCGAGTACGTGGTGGAAGTTCGCGTGAGCGGCTCGGACACGTGGATTCGCTACGGCACCACGTCGACGACGAACATCTACATTGAGCGACTGACGCGTGAGACGTCGTACGAGTTCCGCGTTTGTGCGCGCAACGATGCCGGCGTCGGACAGGCGCTGATCACCGAGGACATGATTGTGGCCGGCCGGAAGATTAGTGAGTGTTTTTTTTTCATTGTCGACTGAATGCTTGCTCAAGAATTGCTCCATCAATATTTCACGCTTGCTTTGTGTGTGTTCTTTCGCTCGTTTAGGATATGCTGGAGGAGGATGTAAGTTGCTCTGCTTTGCGAATTCAATTGTACTGCTAACGTTCGATTTGCTGAGCTAGTCCTTTAATATGTCTAATGTACTACCGATATAGCACCACCATCGCCGCCGCAAAACCTACGACCAACGGACATTACGAGTCGCAGCGTAACGCTGCAATGGGAACCACCAGCGAGTACCGGTGGATCGGACCTAACAGGTATGAACATATTCATTTCGCACATCCCTCCTCGGTTCACCACTCAATCCAATTGAATTCTGTTCATTTACGCACGCAGGCTACGTCGTCGAAAAGCGGAGCAGCAAGTCCACGAAATGGTCGAAGATTGTTACGCTCGACACGTATTGCCTGCAGTACAACGTCGACAACCTGAAGGAGACGTCTGAGTACGCGTTCCGCGTGCTAGCCGAGAACGCAATCGGTCTGAGCGCGCCAGCGGTCACCGATTCGATAGTGCTCAAGTCGCATGCCAGTGAGTTTCGATGGAGATACATATATACCTTGGGCAGAACATCGAGAACATTGTCTTCTAATCACCACTGTTTCCCATTCACCCCACAGCCGTTCCCTCGCCGCCCACCGGACCGCTCGAGATCCGACTCGTTGGCCACAACACCAGCACACTGGAGTGGGGCATTCCCGAATCGGATGGCGGCGCTCCGCTGGAGGGCTACAACATCGCCATCCGCGACATCTCGAAGACCATGTGGATGGAGGTCGGCCGCGTGCCCGCCGGCATCCAGAAGTTCCACCTCAAGGACCTGCACGACGATCACGAGTATCTGATCCGGATCTTTGCGCGCAACGAGATCGGCAGCAGCGAGCCGCTGGAGTCGGATGAACCGTACAAGGTGGTGCTGAGTGGAGGTAAGTGCTGGAGGCGCAGGAATTTATTTCGAAATGTGCGGCACACAACTGAACGCCCTCGCATCCGATTTCTCGCACAGAGGACGAGTTCGCCGATGAGCCGCACACCGAGGGTACGGCGCCGACCGGCTTCAGCACGGAGAACACGTCCTCGTGGATGCGCGAGCACAACATGGACGCGGACATCTCGTCGTACGCACGCGCCAAGCTGCTGCGCAAGGACGAGTACTTCTTCCGCGTCTGGGCGTACGCAAAGAATCTGTTCCGCGAGGACGATGGCGCCAGCGGAACCAGTGGCAACGGCGCAGCAGGCAGCAGCAAAGACGCGAAGAAGCGATCGAAAAAGAAGTAGAGATCGCATGCAGAATACAATTAACACGAACAGTCTGGAGCGCGTGCTGATAAAGCACACTGGGACTTGAGCGGAACTTCGGTGCAGAATTTCCGATCACCTACTGTGCTTTGTCCAAGGAAGAGAGAGAGAGTACGCGCATCACAAACACATATCATACGACACCAACATTATGTACATACAGACCAAAGTGGTGGAGCCAATAGTGTAAAAACTGTGATACAAAGACAAAACACGACAACGACGAAACCCAGTTTCAAATCTAACCAGAGAATATCTATCTACTAATACCCGAAACCAAATAAGCGGTGAAACAGTGAATGAGATCACCGCAGCACCGATAAAAGAAACACACGACATGAGACACGACCCAAACACGAACAATATATTTCGCGAATTGTAACATATGTAAATGTATACAATTTAACACAACACACCTAATATTTATCGATTTACATGCACACCTCAAAGCGCAGACGACTCAGAATGTATTCGGTATCGGTGCAGATACTGGAAGCAATAGCGTATCTTCGGCGATTGGGGTGTGATATGTAGTCGTGCATATTGTTGGATTTTCAATTACATACTGTTCGAAATAAATATTAAATAAACCAATTCAGAAGAGTGAGGAGTATATTATTTTTGTGGTATAAGAATAGAATAGAATGGCTTTTATTATTCACGAGATTTGTGTGTAGCTATAATGTTGTTCGGATTGGTCAGAGTTCAACAGATGTCGGTTTTTCAGCTGTATTGTTTGTTTGTGTTGTGGGAATTTATGATGTGGGTGGTATTATGAATGTTTGGAGGAAAGAAATG
The DNA here is from genome assembly GCA_024741255.1 of Exechia fusca. Classification (NCBI taxonomy): domain Eukaryota; kingdom Metazoa; phylum Arthropoda; class Insecta; order Diptera; family Mycetophilidae; genus Exechia; species Exechia fusca. Next base: position 13,874 of record JANTBZ010010111.1, read on the forward strand.
TGATATAAAAAACTCTCTGAAGGGTGGTGGTATAAGATTGAGAGGTTTGAAAAAATTTGAACAAACAGGAATAGCTTTTTCGCAAAGCATACTTACAAGGGGAGGTCACGCACGGTGAGCGTCTAGCTGGTGATTCTAGGGGCAAAATAAAGACGGCGGGAGACTTTACCGCCGATGACAGAAGCGCTTTTCGTGTTTTTGGCAGCAGCGCCATGGGACATAGGCGCCGACGGAATTGTGCGCCAATGATAGTGGCGCCGATCTTACCGCCGATTTGAAATCGTAGTATCTTTAACTCCGGATTTTTACCCGAGTGAAGTTTTACGACAAAATCTAGTTATAATCCCTTTGAGTCTGA
>JANTBZ010010222.1:0-14227 GCA_024741255.1 Exechia fusca
AGACTTTTCGGTATCGATTTTTCTCGAATACAATAGAATGAGGTTCAATCCACATAACTGCACCATTACAATTTGTGAGGATGTCCCTGAATAGATAAGCGAACACGATTAATGCAATTTTCCAGGTGTGCGAACTATTATGACGCCAGGTAGTATATATTGTCTGTTGTTGGGCCATTTGATTGCTATTTGATTATATTAACTTGTACATATAAAAATGAACCATTTGTCTTACTGGTTAATTTTTAGATGTGCATAGTCATCAGATTTTTGTTCAATAGCCATACCATACAAAAACCAAGAACTTCAACCTAGTAGACAAAATACTATCCCGCGAAAAACCACAACTAAATCAACTCAAACACATGTTGTACGCACAATTGCCTAGGGTTTTCATTTCCATACGCGTAGGGTCGATGATTTGATTTGACTGATTGTGTCAACATGTGATACACGCACCCCATGTGATTCGCTTGATCGACGCTTCCGACGTGCGAATTACATCAATGCGATTTGTTGGCGAATCAACAGAACAACCCCCGAAACCAAAGATGGAACATGCGACGTACACGAACGCACATTCAATCTCAAGATGGTGTACGACGGAGACCATTTGGGAGTTGGTTTGTATAATGTAGCGCATAAAAAATGCGATGTGTGTGGCTCAATCGGTTATGGAAATTTGGCGCACTTATGCGAGATGATACATGCGAGGGACGTGCATGCAAAGTGGTGAGAACGACTTGAATCAAGACAAAAGTAACTCAAGTACGAGTCAGTTCTAGTATTCTTGCAACACACAACGTTTATTATGTACAACGAGTGTTTCAATATACAGCAAATTCGAGCATATAACATAGCATATCATTCCCACTTCACTCATTCAATAATTTGATTACCAATTTCGACGCAAATCAAATACCAGTTCGCTCTGAAATGAGTTATGAATATGTATAGAATGGGCTCAGTCGGTGAAGAGCCAGTGCTTTCGTGGAAATGTCAATACACATATAGGTTCTCGTTAGTATCATCATTGCCACCACCGTCGCAATTTCCCAGCACCGACGGGATTCGATTGCTCGCATACGCGCGCAAATGATACGATCAATATTTGCTGTTATGTAAATGGCTTTGTGATGAGCAGCGCTGCAATGTGCGCTCCCAATGCGAAATCCTTTGTGGTGGCGTTCCAGAGGGGGTTTGCGTTGGCATCGTTGGCGGCTCATCGACTGTGAACATGGCTGAAACACGTTATGCGCAAACATATCGCTCCGAGTGACAACGACGAGTCGTCTGATTGGCATCATCATCGTCAGCATTATCATCACGGATACATCGATACGTATGCTTCGCAGTGGAACACAAACACGATTGGTAATTATAACATTATTCATCATCATGGAGCTGAATGGATTATTATAATCGATTTGAATGCCAAGCCTTTCGAATCAACATTATTCGTATTACTTTTAGTGGCACAATTTCATTCGAATTTCCAATTGAGCAATTAGCTAATTAAATTTGGCTTGCATGTGAATCGAAACGATCCACTCGAAACCTTCATGTTTGCAAAGCAACGACCGAGTCATCAGCAATAAGTAATTTGTCTAAACCGTACATTCGGCTTGGTAAATACATGCGCGGTTCGCGCATCTTACCGCGTAAACATACTTGCTTATGTGGCGAGTCTATCTACACAAACATCCACATGCACGCATTCACACCAAGACCGCGAGTGCAGCCGCATATTCGCGTGTGCGCTTCTACTTACCGGCTAGATTCGGTAATTGCGTGTGGAACATGCCAGCTTTGGCGAGGAACTCGAGCGACAGGTGCGGTGAGACAAATCCCGGGCCCATATGCATCTACAAAGCGGTGGAAACGAAAACACACAGCAGAGTTGCACGTTAAGATTGCTTAATATGCCGTTATATGCTACCCATCCATTGCCCAAACACTTACCGGCATCGGTTTTCCGTTCGCGTCCATTGGCGGCCGATGGAATGCCGAACCACCGGCTCCGTGCTGCTGCATGAGATGGTGGTAGGCCGATGCCGCTGACGAAGGATATCCGCCGTAGAAATGGGCGGGAAATGGATCTTGGCCACCGCGCAGCGGCGGAAGTGGCGGTTTCTTGAACGGGTCGTGCAGGTGCATGGGCAGATCGAGGAGTTGGTCCTCGCAGCCGGGACTGATGGGCGGACTGGAACGCTGCGACGATGGGGATCCGGACCTGAATTGCGCGATTGGCGTGTGTGTTATATCCATGAATCGAATACGTTCGATTGTGCGACTTACCTTGAGCCATCATCATCCGGGCTGGGAGTGAACTCGTCCCTGTCACTCCGGTCGTAACGCTGGAAATGCGAAGGCATATCCTCATCAACACTGCATCCGTTGCCGACCATAATCAGTCGACTGTGCGCATATTCCTGATGCTGTTGCTGTTGCTGCTGATGGACTAGGTGAAGCTGAGCATATCCGTGCGGATGACCAACGGCCGATTGATGCTGCTGGTGGTGCTCGTGAGCTCTGACATCGTTGGCTGACGGAGGCATCGAATGCTGACTGTTCGGACCCGGTGCACTGCGCGACAGAAGCGCATCAATGCAGAACGAGTTTTTCGGGGGCGGACTGGTCGTGGTGGTCGTGGAAGCTGTTGTCGTTGCCGACAACGTCGGTATCGCCGAGATGGTTGCCGACACTGTTGTTCCGACGGCATAGTGATGCATCGCCGCCGGCATTCCGGCGTAATGCTGCTGTTGCGGCAGATGGGGCAGCTGTGCTTGCGGATGCGGTAGATGCGAAATTGTCGGTCGATGCAGAAATCCCGTCGGCTGCGATGGTCGTGTTGTCCCGGTGGCAGCCGGTGGCGACGGCGATCGAGCATACAGCAGAGAGGCTGTCTGCTGGTGGGACGGTGGCATCGCGATCGCGCTGTGATCAGTCGCGTCCCGACTGGTCGGCGAGTCGTCCAGCTGTCTAGGCGAACTGATGTGCCGCTGGTCCTCGATGTCGTCCACGTCGGAGCGCGGCGACAGCGAGTGCACCGAGGAGGCGGGCGTCGATGAAGCGGTCGATGCTGTGCGGCTGGCGGCTCCGGCGCTTTGTCCACCGACCGTGATCGATACGGCGGCTGTGGCCAGAGTGGTGCCAGTGGTGCTGGCCACCGGTGCTTTGGCTATGTCCAGTGTCGCAGTTGTGGTAATCATTGGCGGTGCTGGTGGTCGCGTCGTTGTCCGATCGGATTGGTCGATGTTCGCGTTTGCGTCCGCAACGTGCGATGCGGAAGACGTTGTTCCGGCGATTGTCTGGAATATGCGCTGGCTGACAAGTGACGAGGTCGAGGTGGTAATCAGTTGTGTCATGTTTTTCGTGTGGTCACAAGTACATTGTCGCGCGTTATTGGCGGTGTAATCGGAGGTATATGGGGTAAATCCGAGGTAATCCGCGCGAGGTAACCGTATACACTTTGAACACAATCGCGGTCGAGGATCGAGCGTTGAGCGTCGAATGTCACTGCGATGGCGTGCGGCGGCGCGGGCACGTCCGTTACGTTGGAAATCACGAATCGAACTGAGGCGCGGAGTGCACGATATCGCGGACGGTGTGACGGTGCGTGCTTGTGTTTGTTTGTTTATCGCGCTCGGCGTAAACGTGCGTGCGTATTGTTCCGACGGCGGTCGCTTCGGAACGATGTTTCGAGTACAACTGAACAACGGTGACTGCCAGAGTCAGTCAGTCGCGCACGCGGGGTGTGCTAACGTGGTGGTCGATTGGAGAACGGTGTATTTGCGCGCACATGAGCGCACTCACACATCATAGCGTGGTTGCGAGGCGCATCTGCGCACACTCTTTCCGTGTACATGTGCACGTGTGTGCGGCCCGCATATGTGTGTGTGCGTGCACATGTTGGTCGTGTGCAAACAACGAGATTATTAACACCCCGAAAAACCGTGCGCACCAGTTAAATGTCGATCTCGGATACATTTGGGATGTGCGATGGTGGCGCGCACGCGAGGGAGAGCACGAGCACGAACATTCGCATATACGCTCACACAGAGAGCGGTGCGGAGAGACCGTCCGACATTCGCAACTCGCAACATGTGCGCGGGAGTCGGCGCTCTCGAGGAAAACTGTCGACGAAGCAGCACTTGTTAGCGCGAGAGTTTTCCGGTTGGGAACGTCGGCAGAGCGGCAAGTGGCATTTCGTACATAGCGACGACGACGACGACGTGCACGTGCGCGCACACGGAACAATCATTTACCGATAATAACGGAGTGGGTGTGGTTTCGCGTCCATATATGTACCCAGCCAGTCGGCAGTCGGCAGCGATGGGCGTGTAGCTCGAATTGTGCCGTATGCCGCGTTGGACATAACACATAGGAATTGTGAGTGTGCGGTTTTGCTGTGGAATGTGCGCGCGGGATCGAAATGGAAGCGAAACATTACATACACACACACATAGCATACATGCCAGAGTGTACAACATAATTAACACAAAAAATTGGCAATTATAAATGTAATTGATAGGCACACAACAGTCGCTCGCGCAGACCATTTTTTCCATTTGGCGTAAATTGTGCGTGCTTATTATGTATTCGCATCCTGTATCGGCGATCCTGCCAGTGCGCTGCCATGCGTCTACCGTATACCAGTCTATATAGAAAGTACCAAACCAGAGGGATGAGCTGCCCGTGCAGTATCCAGAGCAAATAGCCACCGATGCGAGAGTGGCAGACCCTAATTGCAAATGATTACTTCGCGTTCTGCTCGTTTGCGTTGCCAGCACACACGCACACACACTCGCGCGCTCGTTCGCGTTTGTGGTTGCCTGCAGGATAGTGTCTGTATTCTGTATATCGGTGGCAGCATGTATAGCATAGCATAAAGAAGAATTGATGTGTGATGTTGCTACTTCGTTAATGGAGTTTATCGTTGGTAAATAGCATCGTCGGCTAGTACATAAAGCATAGCAGCAGTAGCAGTGATGCGCAATGGCTGTATGCGGGTTTTGCAAGTGGCGCCCCAGTCATTTGCCACACTACATTCCGGCGGTGTGTGTGCGTGTATGTACATAAATACCATTCGGTTCGGTACGGTTTAATGTGCTGTATAAATAGCTGAGAGCGGCATGTTATGCGATTTTAATTAGCGAAGAAGCTCTTGGCGTTCTCGTTCGTTCGTCCTGACAAGGCAGAAATCGAGAATGGGTTGCACACGGTAAACACATTAGCTTATACGGATCAATAAATTACTGCGATTTATTTTTGCGGGGAAATGATGCATAGTGCCCGGTTTCCCTGCATCAGCATAGCACCGACAGAACTGATTTAGTATCCATTCGGACGCGGCTCTTCCGTGCTGCTGTAGGCTGCGTAACCATTTGGCGTGTCATCGCCTTGCTTGATGTTGTCGTATGCCTCGTAACCGTTCAGGTGTGTCTTCGCGGTACTCGAAACGTAGTCACCATAGCCGTTCGGAATCGGCGAAGAGGACACATCGTACGATTCGTAGCCGTTCGGAGCCTGTGGAGCAGCACTGGCCAGCACGAAAGCAGCGATCATCAAGAGGGCAGCAATCTGTGACAAAATAGGAAAAATACAAGTTGAATATATCAATAAATTTACCACAATCATAGCATATCTTACCATCAACTTCATGTTTACAATTCGATGTACAGAGTAGACTGAATAATCATTGCAGAAGCAATGCGTCTTATATAGTCGTTTCGAATGACCATAACAAGGTTACCAATGTGCGCAGGTAACTGACCGACTTTCAATGAGATGTCGTACTTAGAACATGCTAATTAGATCGACGAATGATAAATCATGCGAAGCATTCATAGACTTTGGATATATCTTTTCGACATACATCCAGTATTTGGGTTTTACCCATCGTTCATGTAAGTAGTAGGTAGAGAATGATTTATAATTTATATTGAATATAATAGATATCACTTGTGTTGTTACGACTAGCAAAGTTATGATTACTAGCTGGTTTCTAACTACTATCTTTCTCAGAAAAGTTTTCAAATAAATATCGTCTCATTGTACCAATATTCTAGCACTGGATTACGCAACAAAGAGATTGTTCGCATCACCAAGGTTCAGCAGTGAGCACATTGCCTAAAAATACACACACCACAGATTACCTTGTTCAACACCCGATCAAATGTGGCGCACGTGTGTGCAGCACAGCAATACATTTATCGGCCACCCCACATTAACCACTCATCACACGCCAATGTACGAATCTTCAACAGCCTATCCATCAATCAATCCATCAATTAAAATGTGTTCGAATTCGCATTGTGTTGACATCGCATTCGATAAATGGTCACCAAATCGTCAATAACATATTTCGTTTAATCGTCTGCGGTCTGCGGTGTTACGCAGAAGATTTATTTGGTGCGGTCTATTTTGTCAAAATTATACCACCTAATCGCATACACATGTACCAAATTCAAGTATACCGTAATTGACCGCCAGCAACTGATACTACAATGAGAACGAGCAAGCACATCGTACACGAATATTATGGCACACGGCTTGTTATCAAAATCGCAAACGCGCACTCACATCTAATAGAGCTTTAACGAGTGCCGCGCGCACATCGATGACTACTGCCCGTATCCATATGGGACAACACACATTACCAACAAAATAAATATGATTTTATGACATCTACCGCTGTAGACATTTGGGGTTTCTGTGTGGCGCTGCTCTCGAGAGCCGTTTAAAGGGGATCATATAATACTCAAAATGTAATTGAATTTATTGAACATTTTTATGACACTGTCATAAAAATGGAACGATCTCAAACGCCGAACCGACCGTGAGTGTCACGACAGTTCACGTTTTCGGGCAGGCGGACGTGCGTGCGGAATACCGATAAAGCCGTACAGCACCCAACCATCAAACAACCGCATCGCGGTGTTTGTGTGTCGTTTGTGTAAATACGCACGCACTCAACATAATAATATATAGGCCTACTACTGAATGCGATACATGAGATTAAACAAATCAATCAAACTTTTCTACCTTTGTAGAATGAAATATGAGTACACACACCGTTTCGACGTACTAGTGCACGTAATATAACATGTCGTTTTGACAGTCTTATCGAATCGCCGTCGACGTCGTCAGCAGCATGAAGTTTGGTCTTCATTAGACATTATATGTGAGGCATCAGAGCTGAGGAACGCGAGCAACCATTCGGTAATGATATAACCAACAGGTAATGACCGTTTTGCTGGGTGTGATTTTGGGACAAGATGGTATTTCCTACAATTATGTGATTGTATTTGATCAAATATTATATAATGGATATGGTGCAATCGTAAGGGTACCGTATATAATTAAAACATTTGATACGTGACCTAAATTAGGTGCGAATGAAAACTATTCACTGAACAAAATGGTTACAAAAATAACTCATTCCACACTTGGCATGCATACCGCTTGATTCATGCTAGAAATATGTAACGATGTCATTCGGACTTCCAATTATACGTTGTCAAATCGCGACATGTTTCCTGCCGAACATTTTGGTGTAGCGCGAGATAAGCGCTACGCTGCTATATTTGTGCACGGAATACAGAGGCTCGTAATCGTTGTGTATTCGATTGGTTTATCGAGCCCAGCGCACAAATCAGTCGGGCGTACGACCACCAATCGACATTATATGGTAGCTGTGTTTATTAACAGAAATACAACAGCCCGCTTTTAGTCATCAACCCCGGCCGTACGAATCATTCCATTTTCTTGCTAATATCCCGCTCAAAGTTCACATGCCCGAACTTTCGCCCAGACAAACGAGCAGCACACTCGAACGCGATTATAATTAATTGGATGTTCCGAATTATCATCGGTTGTGGTGAGGTGATAAAAGCTACGGTGGACGAGTGTTCGAGTATGTGAGTGTGTGTGTGTGTGTGTGTTTGTTTGCGTCGTGCGTACTTGCCTGCTTGTTTGATTGAGTTGTTGATAGCAACACGCAGGGTGCGTGTCGCGTGTGTGTGTGTGTGTGATGTGTGACTCGTGTGCAGCTTGCTTACGGCGGAATGCGCGTTAGCGCTATCGTAATTTTTAATAAAGTAGCTGCTCACCGCCATCAATCCGAAGTACACACACATCCACCAGCTGACGATTAGATACCGCAGCGGAACGACTACTAAACTACTCGATCAGTGCGCGTACGCGTGCGTGTGCGCACAGTTGATTGAAACCCCAAATAATGTGATTGAATCGCGGAGAAGGGTCTGGTTTGGGTGAAATTGTTTTGGTGTCAATACTGTGTCGATTGATAACACTACGTAACAAATATGAGACAAAATCATAATCCATTCTTCTGTATAAAATTGTCTAATGTACTTTCAGGAAAACGTTTACAATTCAACTTCTTCAATATAGAACGCAGACAAAAACTGTAGTATAATGTTTTTAACAACTCAAAAATGCCTACAAATCTACATCTTCAGTTTGACATTTTTTTTAGCCACCAATACATTTCTGTCACAAAGTATCGGAACATGTCATAGAATAACAGCAAATATCTTCGTTATCTATCCAAGGATGTTATCATGTTGTGGGTCAAAAGAAGCACAAATGTTCAAGCTACCGGACAAGTGAAATAACATCAAGGGACTTTTCATATTTTCAACAATATAATTGATAGCATGTTTTCATTTTTGTATTTGCTCATTTTTCACTTTTGTTGCATGGTAACTCTGGAGAGGTGGACATGAGCTCAACACAATGTCAACATGAATTGTGGCAATAAGCTTTCATTTCATATACGAAATATCGGTCTACGAAAATTCGAATATGAAATATAGACAATTTTCTGAGGACATGTCGAAAAATACAACATACGCCAATATCGCCGAAGGCCATCCAAAACCCATATTTTTCATTTTTAATTTATGATTAGAAAATCATATGGTCATATTTATCGATCATAGCTTCATCCGGCACTCTATCTTCATATACCCACAATGCCGCTCGATTTGTGTAAATAAGCTTCCATTACGCTTTGCGCACACAAAGCAAAAACGATTTGGCCGGACCACAACTACTGCTTGTTACTGGTAGCGGCTACTTAACTGTCATCTGCCACCAGCTCAGGCGGTGGCGCATAGACAACGCGAAGATCATAGACAAAGTATGTTTGTCACCGCGCGTGCGCGCGCGCACAAACACTTGCGCGTCGGTGAGCGGCATATGCGGCATACGGACTCACGTGCACACAGATCACAGATTAAAGCAATCGAAAGTTCATTATCCATACCGAACTCCGTCTTGGCCGGACGAACGGTGGAGAGGTGCGAGTGTGTGCGCTCGTCTGTTGTGATCGGCGCACAAGGCGCCGACAAATGTCAACACAGCGACATGACGACAGAAAAGATGGGCAGCTCCAACACGACGACATCGACACGACAAAACATTACTTGTGAACATGCACAGAGAGCGCATCCGTACGCAGCGCACACATTATCCATACACACACACACACATCTTACAGTCTCCACGAAACACGGTGTGAGGAGATGTTTGTTTGGCTATAATAAATATATCGGTAAGCGCATCCATCCACTGGACGTGGGAACAGAACGCTCACATGGTTTTGTACTTACGGCGCAAACAATTGAGCAGAATCGGACGTTGGGCATGTGCAGTGTAGTGGGACTATTAACCAAAATTAAACAACGATCAGCGGTGATCAAAGGAAGCCGCTTGAAATCGATGGGAGTTTGGAAAATATTTGTATTACCGCAAAGTGGTGATTGCCAACATCGTGATCGTCAAATTCGCGAAATCGCTTTCAAACCGATGATAAAAAGACTTCCGATGAGTAGCCTTACATATGACATTCTAAATCTGCACTGCCGACTGCAGTGATATTCCTTGATTGAACAATTTTGGTTGACATATTCAATGATTGAGTAGCAAGTCATTCCTGCTAATCTTTAGAAAAATAATTTTGCATTTATACCATATTATACAAATATCGAAGGGAACAATGCTATAACTGGAGCATGGATCAAGTCGGCCCGGGAATGTTCAGGTGCCAGCAATGTTATATCGACAACATTTTTCGAAAGTGTCAACTTTTGAATTATATAATGTAAAATGTTCATGGAATTCCATCTTCTGTAGTTCGAAAGTTATGCAGTTTATTGTTACACGCGGATCGACATTACTAACAGATGAAAAAAAAACATGTTGGGTCTTGATGTAGCACTGTTTTCTAATTGCGAGGAGTACAGGGCAGGTATCACAGTATGGGCTTATAACTGGTGATTTCCATGTGGCCTTGTGGCCGAAGATATGAACAGTTGAATATTGAGATCTTGTATGTGTTTTTTTAAATACAACAATTTCAACTGGCTATAACTTTTCAGAAAAAACTCTTGTCAAAATATCAAAATTTAATCTTCAATCCATCAACAGATTTTCGATCAATCGGTTATATGTACAAACTTCAATACAAGAACTCAATCTTCAACTGTTCATATCATCGGCCACAGGGGGCACTGGAAAGAGTTATTTTTGACGAGTATAACTTAATTTTGACTCATAACATGTTTTATAACGTGTGACTCGTGTTCTGCTCAGTCAAAACAAAATCGGTATTGTTAACAAAAATTCCGTATCGGCCTTTTAGGCACAGAAAACGAAGCGCGCAGTGAATGCCCAAATGTGGCAGTTACTGATGATAATGACAATCCGCAAATTCGCATTGCGTTTTCGCGAATTTGTTTTTGCTTTCCCATATGCAAGTGTGATGCAAATGCGAATGGTTTGGTGGAATAAGGCCCTGATATTTTACAATTATTATCGAATATGAATCCTTTTCATCATAGTAATATTATGTATGTAGCTCGAAATAGCATTATAGGACGTATTGTACTGGAATCTACATAGTTATTTATGTCATATGTAATAGTGAATGTAAGTCTTCACTGGTCCCAAGTATATAGAATGCTACCCGTGAATGTTGGCGAACATCTTAAAAAGTTTGCACTCCCACACCACCGCCAAACACTCAAGCAAATGGTCCACAAATCGATTCTCTCGCTCTGCTGATGGTGCTTTGCAAACACACTGCGGCTCCGAAATTGTTTACGCAAAACTGTTTGCTGTTTTGTCACATTAAATGCGATCCAGCGATGTCGTCTCCGTCCTCCGTCGTCTTTGCGCCTCTGCCCTCGACAACAATCGAATATTTATATCTCTGTGCTGCTTGCGTATGTGTCTCGGTGTCGTCGGCGGATTTGCAGAGCGTTATTTACGACCGAGATGAACAATAACGACGACACAATGGCGGTAAAGAGGACGATTTTCCAAGAAGTAGCACCCAAGAAAGTTTTCGCCTGTGTTGTGTGTGTGTGTGTGTGTGCGTAATGCGCCATAATTGAATGCAATCGCCTTTACGTTTTGAAGTACCCGGCCTCACAACGATTCAACTGCCAAAGTTGTTGTTGCCGGTCGCAAAGTTTGGCGCATAAGTGCGCTAAACGTGCACTGCGAACGGCACTCGGCATTATCATATCTAATTATTCCGAAAGCTTTCGTCCTCACTGTGAGAGACGAGTGTGTGTCGTTTGTGAGAAATAATTATTTTATTGTGCCGCATTACGGAAACGACACCACCCGCAAACTCAAGCATGAGTATATGTAATGTGTATGTATAATGTGTGTGCGTATGCGTATTATATGCTGCACTGGAGACTCTTGGAATTATGTACAACTGCACACTGTAAGTCAACCCTCCGAACGCGTACTTACAATGCGCCTTGCTCCTTGCTTCTTGATACTACGACCATTACGCACACAGTTGCTAAGCATAGCGCACATGGCATACTTCGAACGATGATCATCCACCCGCACCATTAGCCTGAAAATGGCGCACAAAAAGCCGAGCGCGAGCACTCGTGCATTATTACCGACGGCGAGTGGATGGGGTGGCGATGATGTTGGGTGGTGGTGGTGCGAATAATGCCGCACTAATCGAACCGTTTACGCGCCGTTGTTGGCGCTGGTATAATTTGAGCGCGCAATCACTTTGTCAGGATTTGTTGGCGGATTTGTGGTGCCATTGGGCTCATCGCACATCGCACGCTGAGACTAGATTGCCGTTAACATGCTGAGACGACCTTCAGGTCTCCGGTCGACATTTGTCGTCGTCATCTGGGGCGTTATCTCGCCATCGGTTATTGTTAAATATTTGAACAATGTAAACGGTGAAATATATCACAAAGTCGCGATTGTCAATTCACAAGCGACTTCACACTTGGTGTTGTGTCTTGCCTAGACAAACACGATTGGCTTCATTCGATCCGAAATCCGACGAGTGCGACGGTCGAGAGGTGTTAAATCGAAAACCGATTATGGAATTAGATGGGATAATATGGTGTCGCCTGTCTACTGGCGTGTGTGTCCTTTTAAACCAATACGCTGCTGCACACAATATTATCGAACAGCCAACACGCACATTCTTATCGTAACACCGAAAATTGCTGAATATTGTGCCAAGTATTAGGTGTCGTTCGACACTGTGTGTGCTTGCGTGTCTTCTCGGGTACAAAACAAATACCATATACACGTTCTGAGCAAACACGACGCGAACACCGGGCGTCCCACGTCCCATCATCATCCATCGACGCACTTCTCTGCACGCATGTATTACAATCGTACGTGATTTATATCTTGTCAACAGAAATACTCAATCCGACCGAAAAATGTGTCCAATCATTGATACTATACGGTATTGATTACAGTATGTGTGTGTGTGTGTGTGTGTGCGTGTCAGTATGAGTATGTGTTGGTGAATATACACATAATCTATTAACGTATAGTTAATAACAAACAGAAGGCGGACATTTGCGGTGATGGTTTTATTGGAGCCCCGAAATACCGCCCGATCGACAATTATTGTGCAACATGGAGATATCGACGAGCGACGGTCGTAATCAGAGTCAGGCGTGATATTTATGATGGATTGATGCCCATAGCCACAAATTGAACAATTGAAATTACGCCGGTTTAATCGATTTCATCATATATAAGCTTGAGCCACAACATATACAGTTATACTATTTTGTCTATAATCTGTGCTAATTGGGTTGAGTTGGTTGATTGGTTTCGCGCTTAAAAATATAGTCCGCAATCTTATCTTGAATGATTGTTTGGAAAAACAGATACATTATTCCAGGGAGGATGTTCACGGAAAATGATTGCGGTTGAAGATCGAGAACGCGATTATTCAATGGAATACTGGAGCACCTTGTCTTTGTCCCGATAACAAGCATGCATTATATTAACTTCATTTGGGTTTTAAATACGTTACCATTACCATGCTATATTCCTTATATTCCGCCACTCGATTTAGCATTTCGTTTAATTAGGCCAGAACATGGATAATGAAGATAATATATGGTATACTCGACATGCATCAGTAAATCCACTCCACTCGTATTATATACCATGCCTACAAACGCATTCACGTTGGTTGGTTTTATTATTTTTATAAAAAACGCAAATGAAATTGACATAACTTCATCCTAATATTTAAAATTTCATCATTCTGCAAAAGCCAGGATTAATAATGCCCGATAAAAAATCATATCTTCACAAGAAAAAGACATTCTTTTCGGAGTGAGATTGTGATTACTAAATATATGTATGTCTATTACCAAATACTAACAAATTTCGCATTACCCATCCAAATCTCGTGTTTCTCTACAAATGTAATAAATGTTTTTTTAATGAATGATTTTTTAAATTTCATGTAACTATACAGGTTGCGCCATATATTCGATGGAGATATGAGAACTCATCGAATAACTTTGACATTTTGCAACCGATTTTCATATTTTTATTTTTTTATTTATAGGGTACGACGGGGTGATTTTTTCTGCAATAACAAAGATATTCTGCTGAGATTTTTATATTATGTGTCTTTTATCAAAATATTTCTATGAATATCGACTATGATCGTCTATGGCCTCATATACACTAGCGGAAACAATTAAAGGATCATTTTTTTACCTAAATTTTTGGCTGGTTTTTGAAGCGCTGTATCTTCGTTAACAATGGTCGTATCGAGGTCGGTCCAAAAGCTACTTCAAGCTTGAAGTTTATAGTTTCGAGATCTTGTGATAGTTTATTTTTCAGAGCCACGTGTATCGTACAGTCGTGAGGAATACAGTGAGTAAAA
>JANTBZ010010333.1:0-14227 GCA_024741255.1 Exechia fusca
GTTCCCAGCAAAAGGTCGACCATTCCGTGAGAATGAGACTTAGGATAGCAATATTTTGTGATAAACAGCTCAACATAGTGCTCTATCAATAACGAAAAGTTTCGGACCATTTATATATACCCATTCGGAGCATTAGAGCCTCAAAGGTACAACATATGCTTGTTAACATATTACTGGCACTGACTGTATATCTACTCACCGCGGATGACTCGGCTCCTTATAAATATCCAGCTGAAAGTACTGATTGTTCACCAGAAAACACCGTCGCTTCTTGAAGATCGTAAAGTGCGAATCGTCGCGCTGCGCCAGCAGATTCACGTAGTCCCGATGCGTCAGCTGCGTGCGCACCTCCACCGACTGGTTGTTCAGCTGCGGCCGCCGGATCGTATGGATGTACGTCCAGTGGCCCTTCTGGCCGCGCTTGCGCAGCCGCGCCTGCAGTTTCGGTCCGACCGATTGCAGATAGTGATGGACCACCTCGAAGTCGGCGAAGGCGGGAAACTCGGCGGCATCGGGCAGCACCTCCACCAGGTACTTGAGCTTCCGCGAGGTCTGCAGCAGCCGGTCGCCGGTGTCGATGCCCAGCTTCTGGCACACGCAGTCGATCATGCGGTTCATCTTCGTCTCGAAGTCGGTGGAGTTGTCGATGACATCAAAGTACGGATGGCCCACCCACGAGGCGGCCGACTTGTAGTCGAGGTCCTTGGCCATGTCCATGCCCTCGGAGCGGCAGGCGTGGTCCTGTTGGCGTGGGTGCGAGTGGACGGGGAGAAGGTGTCAAGAGAATGTAACTGCGTATTTAGCTCGATGATGTTTGGCGCAGAGAAGCCATATCGAAGACGCCCGCGCGCAGCGAAGCTTTGCATAGTGTTATCGAACTGCCCACACACGTGTCGTATCGACTGTTTGCCCACACACACACACACTCACACACACACGCTCTTACCTCCGTCGAGTAGAACTCCTCGGCACCGTTGGCCGCCGACACCATGTGCACGATTTGATTGTATCGATTGTCCCGCAACTCGACGGCATTCCAATTGTTGGCGGTCATCAGTGATTCCCACTTGGCCTTGGATACGTCTGTGCGCGCAGGCGAAGTACATGAGAGTGAGAGAGAGCGGGTGGTTGCGTATTATACTATATTGTGCGCAGTGTGATGTGGATGCGACATTTAGTCGATGGCTGGGCGCACGTCCGCATCGCTTGCACTTGCTGCCGCCGCCGCCGGCTGGCTGGCGCACAGATACAATGTGAGCGCACGAGATAAAATTAAACGAGTGTGTATCGGCTGCAGGCGGAATGGTCGAGTGTGTGGCTGTGTACGATGTACGATGTACTGTACTCTGGTGCAATTGACGCAACGGCTGCCCGAACAGTCAACAAGCGAGTGTTGATGATGATTGATTTCGATTCGATTAGGATGGCGCACGCGCGCGCGCTTCTAACAAGTGCGAACCTGTGCGAAAGTTTCGCGCGCGCGCCCTGCACTCGGTCGAAACTTACATGCACTGGCGTCCATGGCGCCGCGGTCGCAGATGATGAGACAGTTGCGACTGCACGAGCGGCCCAGCTCAAAGTATGTGTTCTCGATCTGGACCATGGTGCGCAGGAGATTCTCTTGGAAGTGGTACGCTGCGCAGATACGGACATGGACATGGCAGATTAGCGTTTGTTGCGAGAAGTTGCGCGTTCAGTTGTTTGTTTCGTACTCACCTTCATCTGCCGAAAGTTCGGAGAATTTAACGCCACCACTGAAAATTGAGAGCATTTGGATATTATATTTTACGTTCGAATCGCTGGTATGTTGTGTAGTGTTTTTCAAGCAAAGTATTTTCTGTCTATGGAAATTGAAATATGGAAATTCCAATTATAAAATTCTTTAGCTCTTCAACCGATCACCCTCCAAGATACGGCACTGCCACCACCACATCTGCCAACACCAACTGAACATCGCTCAAACATTGCACGCAATATTATAATCGGCAGTCGTTTGAATGTTTACGTTATCGGCATTATAATGACCTTTGCGTGTCCTCTTGTTGACGCATAGTGTATATAGACGACATACACTAACCCAAAAACCCCTTAGATAATCGTCTTGTCATACTGCGTACGTCGCGTTCGTGTTGTGCGTGCATGCGCACGGCCGAGGGAGTTCTTCATAGCTCTTCCGGGCGAACAGACACAAAGAAATTGCGTGCATGCAATAACGGATGATAATTCTGTTCATTATTTAATCAATACATTAGACATGATAACGTTTCGTGGAATTATTTTCGTCCTCATGTAATGGCCCGAAAACACGAATCTGTCGTGCAACATTCAATAAGCAGACAAACAATCCGATTTAATTATAGCCGCGCGGTAATAATTGCTATTGTGCAAAGATATAATCGAAGTAACTCGAGTTTGAGGACGCGACATCGAAACCATTGATTGAAAACACTACACAAACGTGAACGCGTCATACGAACCTGAGCAAAACGGTCGCTGTTTCTGGCACCCGAAACACCTGTTAAAATATACGCACACATATACACGATTAGTTCGACTCTCTCGCGCCCGCCGCCGCCACACACGCATATGAATGAATGGATCCGTATGTGCACATCAAACCGCGTGCGTGCGCGTGCTCACTCACAAACCAACACACGTGCTCGAGTCACGCTGTGTGGTGACGGTCAACTCGCGCGCATATGTTCGCAACATTTGCATCGTACGAATAACTATTCGAAGATGCTCGCTGTGTGGCGCGTATGCGTAGAGTGCTAGAGCACGCGCACGCACGCTGCGGATTCGTGCCCATTGGTGTGTTCTGTACTGACTTTCCAACCGAGGTTCTCGAAGAAGGTGCTGATCCGAGCCTGTCCGGTCGTCTTTCCACCGCACGGTCCTGTCGGAATGGAATGGAATACGTTTCGTGAGGATCGTGTTGCAGCGTCGACGACGACGACATTCAATTTGCTACGTCGTCGTATAATCTATTTTCGCACTCATCAGCATTTTAATTCGTTTGTTTATACATTAAATACACGCGTACGTGTCTGGCGAACGCGGGCGCGCCAACGAAGAGACGCTGCTGCGCTCGTCAGACGCTCACATTCACATACTGGGAACAATAATGCTCCGCAAGCACAACTTGCGATAATGTACAATATATTTGATCGGAGCAAAATGCGTCGCGCGGACGGCGCGTCGCGTAGACATATATATGACCGAGTAAATATTTGCCTGACCACACACACACACACACGCATGCAGCGTGAACGTCGCGAACGCGATCGTGGCAGTGGTATTATAGAATTCTTGTAAGGGAAAATTTCGCAAACAATTATATAATACACGCGCACGTTTGGCATCGTAGACTAAACACTGTGCGTATAGTGTCGTGGGACGCTGTGAGTAGTTAATGTTCGCACATATAATAGCACAATGCGGCCGCCGACGTCGCGGATTCGGTATGCCGCCACATATCCACATGGTAATATGCATGTGTCGCCAAACGCTGAGTCGCGTGTTTCAGCGGAAAACTGATTATACGCAGTTGACGTGCGCATGTGAGCAAATACAGAAGAAAAAAACCAACGGCCAACGAACAAATGTGTGCTGCTTGCACACGACGAATATAAGTGAATGCGACATACTGTACATACTATATTACCATAGGATAATTGGCTTACTGAATCGCCTCACATGCACACATCGACGACTGGTGGCGGCTGCTGTCACTCGGTGGCCATATAGCGCGCAAGTGTCGCCCTGTGTGCTCGTTATACATGTTTCGCGCCGCGGTGGTCGACGTGTGTCTATCGCACCATTTATCACACACAGCCACTGCAGTCGACACGAGGACCGTGCGATGCGCATTAGCGACCCCAGTGCACGCAAGCACGAAGAACCAACAACGAGAGTGCGGTTTGTAAAAACACGTTTCTCGCGTTTCTCAAATCTATATGGATGCGTCCGCTGTCGCGGTTCTCGCAGTTCTTAGTTCTTACCTCCAGTCAGCACCAGTTTGTACACGCGTTTGGCCGGCTTATCGGAATCCATGGCGGCTGCAGAGGCGTCGTCGACTTTGGCGTTGGTTTCGGTGATGGTGGTCTGTGTGCGCGCATTTACACAGAAATAAGGATCACATGGCTGGTTAGACGAGCGAGGAGATGATGCGTGTGCGATGTGCGATGGGAATGCTACGCATGATTCGTAGAACGCATGTAGATATTTAGTAGCAGATAGTGCTGAGACGCGCCACTTGTGTGCGAGTGTGTTTTTGTGTATGTGAGAGATTCTAACTGCGTCGTTCGTGCACTGGCACACTGTAAGGATTCAATTCAATTATGTGAAAAAGAATGTGTGGTGATGCAACAACTGGTGGTCGTCGTGCTATAGTGCTGCTGCTGCTGCTGCTGCCGATGGCGGCGATGCGATGATGACGACAATGTGTAATCAATAGACTGAGGTCGTGTGGACACAATATAAGGTAGCTTATATAGCAGCACATGTTCGTATGTAGTACGTGCAGTGTGCATTGTCCTCGCATGTGTGTGTGTGTGTGTGTCGGAGGAGGAGGAGGAGGTAGACGGTACACACGAGCGACGAGTTCGTGTGCGCGCATGCAAGAGACAGAAACGCATCAGCGCAGAGACTAATGTACCCACATCGGGTTATTAATCATAATCACACCGCGACGTACACCGTACACCACACGTACGACGGGCGTACACAATGGACGAGATTACTTTTGTATAGGTATAAACGTACACAAATGAAGTATATCGCGCGTCAAACACTTTGAGCCACCGTACGATGGTGCTACAGAGGATGATGACGGGGTGCGATGTCGAGATGCGCGCGCGCTCGCGATAAGGCCAATACAATATTTGTGTGAATCGTTCTCGCTGAGTGTTCGTACTCCCCCACACACATGCGTGAGTGTGCATAAGCGTTTAGGCACTCGTCGCACGTTCACCGCAAACAAAAACAAAGCGCGCCAGCACCGGCCCGCAGATTAGACGAGCGAGGAGCGACTGTGTGTTACTATCTTTAGCACATGAACATGAACGAATTGTGCTAGGCGAGAGCTACAGCAAAGTATATAACTGACCAAAGCAATTAAATCACTGATGAGATGCTCTGTGCACGGGTTTGACTTGGCGCGCGAACCGCAAGTTCGCACTCACACGTCTCGCACGACGTCTGCACGTCGATGAATGCGAAGCGAATCGGACGTTCGGACGGACTGTGCGGACTAAAGCCGACACACGGCTCTGCGGCTAAGCGATCTGCCCGGCGAGCGTATTATTAAATAACAATAATGTGTGCATTCGCTGCTCGGATATGTGTTGGTCCGAATCGTGGGTGGTTTTTGGGTCGGTGGCGCGGTGGTGGTTGTTGAGCGGGTGAATTGTTGCGCGCTCTGAACACGGTCGACTGGGCACCGCACACACAGATACAAAACACAAAGCAAAACACACTCGTACATACGGCACCGCAAACAACACACTCTCTGCGACTCTGGCTATGTGGTATTTATAGACGCGAAATTTCGCGCAAATCTTACGCTCGAGCGCAGGCGGCAGAGGCTGCCGAGACAACCGCAGAACCGTACGTCATCACAACGTCCGCTGCCGCCGCCGCTGCCATCGTCGCGCGCCATACACAGGAACACGACGACGGTGTGTTCGTGTGTGTTCGTGTGTGTGTGTAATGGTACTTTGGGGGGTTCCGCGACTCGACGACGACGACGATTAGCGCGGGCGCACAACGTCGAGGTTCCCTCTCGTCGCTGCAGCTCGCTTTGTCGTCGCGGGCAAGGTTATAGTATATTATTGCGAATTTTTGCTACGCGACCACCACACACGAAATAAACACACATTCGCGAGCGCGCGCGCGCCTTCACGTCGACGAATGTGTGCAGGCAGGCAGCAGTGTGAGAACACGGCGACGGTGTGTGTGTGTGTTTGTGTGCGATGTGAGCAGTTGCGAGCAATTGCGCTAGACGCTGTGTTGTGTGATTGTGTGGCTGGCTGGCTGGCTGCCTGCTGTGCATGTTGTTTTGTTGGTGAGAAACGTGTCGAACTATCGTCGGTGTCGCGTCGTCGTGTGTGTTGTTTGGCAAGTGCAAGTGTGTGATTTGGGGGCCGGGTTGTTACATGACGATAATAGTACAGAAATCTCGCGCGCACTATCAATGAGGTGGTGGCGGCGATTCCGTCGTCTGAATCGCAATAATCACACACAACACGAGATAGGGGTGTGTGTGTGTGTGTGTGTTGTGTTTGTCGTAGTTGCGCAAACTCATCACTCACTTGAAACACTTGCTGAGAGGCGATCTGCTGGACGGGCGACTGCCTGGGAGGCCTGTTGTTGCTGACGGTGGCGGTGCGGTTGGGGGAGCCGAGCTGACGCAAACACCAACGCAGCAGGGAACGGGCCAGAGTGTTTGTTAGGCGGCTGACGGCTGATGGTGGAGCTGCTGCTGCTGCTGCTGCTGCGGATGATGTTATTGGGTGGCACACGTTCGACGTGTCGATTGTGCAGTTGTTTCGTTAGAGACACTGCATCTTAATGAATGGGAAGCGGACACGAAACGTGCTTCGGGTTCGTGTTGGGGATGAAGATGGAGATGGTTGGTTGGATTGGTGGGCGAGAACGGTGGTTTTTGTTGAGTGTTTGCGGAGTTCGGCGGGAAGTGGCTGCTGTGCGCTGCTGCGCGGTGGCGCGACCAATAACCAAACACACGCGACCAAATCAGCGACGACGGCACAAAAAAATACTCTGCGCGTTAGTCAGGAGCGCGCGCTTCATTGCCGAGCCACATTGTTCAAAGTTGCTGGATTTATGTGCAAAAATTGCCTATATAAAAATGTCAATCTGGTAGGAAATAAATAGATTAAAAAGCAGAATTATGCCCATTATCAAGAGAAAGCATTACAATTACATGTTGAAAAATTTAAATATCATCAACTTACATTTTGACCGAACAAGTGAGCAAATATGCTAGAAAATGGAAAATACCATACATCCATCCTTTAGCTAGAACGGCAACGCTGAGCGCGTGCACGCGGGTCGGTCGGAGAGCGCATGACAGATGTGTGCATTTCGAGCAAAAATCGCGATGAGCGAGATAAATAGAAGAATAATAAATATGCACATGATAGGCGACAGGGAGAGAGAGAGAGAACAGTTGAATTCAAATTAGCACGTGTGCCTAACCTCAAAGCCGAGACACAACCCAAATTTGATACGATGTGGTGCTGCGCTCTATGTTCAATTCGAGGCAAGATAGATCGTTGAACATTGAATTTCATCTCTGTTCAAAATCAGCTGCAGCTGAAATAAATATTATCAGTTATAAATAAAATAAATTCGAAACACTATCGACGGCCTTCAAGTCATCATTGATCCTCTTCCATAACGGCTATATTTATTGGATAAATGAACAGTATATGTGTCTGTGTTTATATGTTATTCACATATCAATCGTCGTCGTCTGTAATTTGATTCGCATGCGACTTTGCTATTCGTTAATCTCTCCCAGTGTTTCGTGTTTCGCGATGAAATGATTAGAATTGAAACACAAGCCGATAGAAATGATCATATGTGGGAGAGAAAGTACGCATATTGTACATTTGTGTGTGTATCTTATTCGTGTTTGTGAGTATGTGGTATGCTTGATGAAAATGATTTGCGCACTCCGGCAGCAATCGGTTTGCGCCAGTGCGGGAAGTGTGTGGGTGAGTGTGTGTCTTCGTGTGTGTGTGTGTTTGAGTACTTCAACTATATACTATTGTTCCATGAGTCCCGGCGCAATCGGGTGGGTCGCTCATTATAGTTATTTTGTTGTGTTTAACTCTTGTAAAAATATACGTTTCAAAAACCGATGTGGACTGTCTGGGTGAGTGTGGATGTGTGCGAGTGCAAGGGCGTTGGACAATTCTGTACGACACGGACAGTGTGCGGTTGTTTCATGGTGGGGTTGTTGCGGAGATGTGTGCGAGTGGATGCATGGTGGTGGTGGACTTGGGCGGGCAGAGTTTGGTGGTTTCGTTTTTGAAAAATATATATTTTGTATGCACACGTTGCTTGTGGTTCTGCATTTTGTGTCCGAGTGTTTGCGTGTGTGTGCATGTCTGCTATGGTATTGTAGATATTTATAGTATCAAATTCACTGACATAATAAATACTTGTAAAGTAATAATAAAAAGTACAACTTGTTAATCAAAATAACTATTTTATATAGAGTTTAGTTGTTGGTTTTAAAAAGCATCAAATAGTGTCGTGTGTGCGTGTTCTTGGTTATATGATGGTGTTCGAACTCGTCGAAAACGGCGGACTGTGCACGCAGTTCAATCAATTAGATCGTGTGTGTGTGTAGTGTGTAGTGTGTGAAGTCCGATCGTGTGCCGGATGAATGTCTGCGTGTGCCTGCCATGCGCCAAAACAAACACACTGTGCGCTCACACATCGCACTCACCGCACAATCAAACATACCATTCAGTATTCACTGTGTGTGTGTGATTGATTGTGTTTTATTGTGTATATTAATTGTGTCGAATGATGATTGTATGAGAGTGCATGTGTGTGTGTTTGTGAATGTGTCACGCTTATCTCCATTTCTCGCAATAATTTGCCAATAAATTATCCAAATCGATTACAGTGTTTGCGCTGTGTTTGTCCGTGTTCAACTTTGCTGCGGTTTGCTGCTTTCGCGCGAGCTGTGTCCGTGTGTGAGTGTGAGTGTGCGTGCAGTAAATATGAATGCGCCGCGATGATGTGAGAATAGTTTATGTGTATAATATATAATTTGTGTATACGTGTACAATATACTGATGGGCTGGGGGGCTTATCAAATTGGAAATATATATGTTAGTATACTCTCGCGTGCGTACAAATGCGCTCGCGCAGAAAAAAAGGCGATGCGACAATGCACAGAGTGTGCACGCAGGCAGCGGTAGCAGCAGCTCTCTGTCCCCACACACACACACACACACACAGCTCGATGTGTGTCACAGTGCCACAAGCACACAACCAACCAGCCAAACCATCTCTCATCCGCAAGCGACGACGACGACGTAAATCGCCGAACGTAGCGCTTTGTTTTGCACGACGGCGCACACTTGCAAACACCAATACACACACTCACTTCCGTTCACGCTTCCCCACGCTCACGTGTGCGGGTGTGTGTGTGTGTGTGTGTCGTGTGCAGCGCAAGATATCCGGGTGGGTGGTTGTGTGCACATTCCTGTTTGTTTTTTGCAGATGTTAATTTTTTATGGATTTTCTTGTTGTATTTTTGCCTTGTAAACTTTCATGTGTGTATGTGAGTCTGTGGATGGTTGTGTGTGTGTGTGTGTTTGTTTGCATTCCTGTTGTTGAGTTTACTCGAGTGTGTGTGGGTAGTTTTTCTGTGTATCTTGTGTCGTTCTCCGTTTCTTGTTGCTCCGGCGACGTGCGTTTCCGACGAAGACGTGCGCTTCTTGCGTGTCCTTCCTGCTTGAGGACTTCTGTTCGTGCGAATTGCTCCGTTTGTCCATGTGTCTGTGACTGTGTGGTTTACCGTGTGGTTTGTTTATGTGCGAAACGCGTGGTGCTGTTGTGGGTTGTTGTTGTTTGTTGGTGGTGGTGGTGGTTGTTGTTTTTCTGTTGTTCTGTGGGTGTAAATTCGGGCCGCTGGGCCCCTACAGCAGCAGCTGGGCGCTTACAGCAGCATACACCGAGTCTTTTTCTTCTTTTTGACTTGCAGAGCGGCCCGCGTGGCCGTCTCGAACACCTCGCGCACGCCCTCCTTCGACTTGGCCGAGCACTCCAGGTACGCGAACGCGTTGATCTTCTCCGCCATGGCGCGGCCCTCCTGAGGTTTGACTGGTTCCTGCTTCATCTTGGACAGTTCCTGCGCCGACCGACAAAAAACACGATTAGTTAGTGTGTACACTACACATGATGTGTGTGGCTGCGTGGACTTACCTTTATCGTGTTGGGATCGTTCCGCAAGTCTTTCTTGTTGCCGACCAGGATGATCGGAACGTTCGGGCAAAAATGCTTGACCTACGGCAGGAGACGAACATTTAGCGGTTAGCAATGCGCGTGATTCATCGAAACCGCGCGCACACGGATTACTCACCTCGGGTGTCCACTTTTCGGGGATGTTCTCCAGCGAGTCGGGCGAATCGACGGAGAAACACATCAGGATCACATCCGTGTCCGGGTAGCTGAGCGGACGCAGACGATCGTAGTCCTCCTGGCCGGCCGTATCCCACAAGGCGAGCTCAACCTGTTTGGGTGCATTTTTGGTTCATGAGCATGGTCAACATTACGCGCACAGTGGCAGAACAGAACTCTGCGCATCACGCACGCATGAGTGTCACGTCTTCGTCAACGGCGGCGAGTTGCGCGATCTAATGAGCAAACAATGGATGCGCGCGAGGCGCGAGGGCGACGGCTTGTCAGTGTCAGTGTCAGCGCGTGTTCGTCGCGGTCGTGTCTTCGTCGTCATGTGTGAGGCTGTGCGTGTGTATGTTTCGAGAGTGATGGTAGTGCGCCGGTGATTAGTCTGCTGCGGTCTCGTCTGTGCGGTTTCTGCGCAAATTTATGCACGTCACACTGCGCTGAGATCACCAGCAACCAGCAGCAAACAGCCACCACGCACACATGCCGCTTACAACAACAATTACATGCGCGATATACACTATACACTCCGCACATATGCACACACACACATCACACATACTTGCGCGCATCATCTGCGCTGGTTCATGCATGTGTGGATGGAGTGTAGATGTGAAAATACAACCGAAATACGCACGCACACAAACGAGCGCACTCATTCAAAAATTCACACACATGATCAGCGCGACTGTGATTTGGATACGCGCGGTGAGCCTGAGCACACATGCACACACACATGTTCGTGTGTGTTTGCCTCACAGTCGTCCACAAATCTGTAACTAGCACAATAACACACATCTTGCGCACGCGCGCGCTCGCATGTTTTGCAACTATCGTCGCTTGTCGTCGTCGTCGTCGTCTTCCTCGCATGTTTTGTTCTCGCGTAGCGCGCAGCTTGTACCTTTCGTACAGCAGGCAGACGGATGGCCCGTGCAACGAGCGCCAACGGTCGTGGCGGCAGCGGCATCAGTCAGCAGCCGCTGCCGCCGCCGCACGGAACCGACAGCAACAAATCCGCGAGAAATGTGTATTTTTAAAAATACCTACGTACATGGCTACGACGTCGACGACCAACATACTTGCGCCAACCAACACACATATGAATGACGAAGATGGTGATGCGATGACGACGACGACGACGGCGATGATGATGGTGGCGATGGGGCGGCTAAGTGCAAGTCGCGCATTGTTGTTGGTCTCCCCCCAGCCGAATACACTGACACATATCCGCGCGAGCCCGTCGCAAACCCAAACCCCATTCGCACACATGCATGCGCGCACATGCATACACATGCGAGGCGAGTAGACGACGGCGCATTTCTTTTTGACTATTTTGGATGCTCTCTGGGGCGCAGCCAAGAAAAACATGCACACACACACACACCCATACGCATTCGTTTCACGCGAAGCAGCGCAGCCAGTGTATTTTTGCTTGTTTGCGACTCGTGGGAGCATCATAGTGTGTGTGCGTTCTGGGCTTTTGGTCAAGCGGCGGAGGCTTCTTCGCAATATCCGACGAATGCTGATTGCGATTGCCGATGCGCGGCGTCGCTCATGGGAAACGACGACGACGACGGCCGCGATGATGCGTTGTGTTCGTTGTTGTTGTTGGTATCGGGGTGGTGCTGCTCGCCGAGCGTATGTGAGCGTGTATGTGTATTTGTGTATGTGACGACACGCATCGCACGCAGAACAAGCACCAGGCCCCAAGCACGCACAGCAAAATAGCGCTGATGTCGCGGATTTCTTTGGGGCCTCGCCTGCACACACACACATGCACACACACAGCCACACATATGAGCAATGTCCGCAAATCACGTTGGTTCGTGTGTGCACACACACATATACAAACACACTCTATACACTCATCATCATCGGCGAGTCGAGTACCTCTCGCATATTTTTCACCTTTATCATTCACTCCATCTGTATGTGTATGTGCATACGTGTGTGGCGTGTGTATGTCGTGTAGTGTGTATGTGCGTATGTTCCACATCCCTCGTCGAAATCACACTGCCGCTGCTGGCACTGCACACACTAACGTCCGTTTGTGTCACCGACGTACCCCACCCATTTGTTTGTTTGTTTGCGCCACCGCCGCCGCTCCTTCGGCGCCACAATGCACATTTTGTCCGGCCCACTCTCCGCTTCGGCCGTGTGCCGTGTATATTTACCTGTTTGCCGTCCACCTCGATGTCGGCCACATAGTTCTCGAACACGGTGGGCACGTACACCTCCGGGAACTGGTCTTTGCTGAACACAATCAGAAGGCAGGTTTTACCGCAGGCACCGTCGCCGACGATCACCAGCTTCTTACGGATGGCCGCCATTTGATGGGCGCTCGCTCGTCGTGTTGTTCGGGGGCGCACACACACTCACACACACGAACGCGAAGAACACACGGAGACGACGACGGACGGCGAAGACGACGACAACAGAGCAGCAGCAACGAAACCGAGACGACGTTCAAAACGCGATCGCGCGCGCGGTTCTACTGCGCGGCTGGCCACAAATCACACTCGCCTGAACACGCACGACCAAGTACGACGCGCACACACACACACACACAGTCGCGGCGGCGTTGCTCTCACCAGAAACACACAATCACGCACGGGTAGAAAAGGCACTCAGCGCAGACCAGCGAGAGTCGAGTGGAGTGGAGAGGAGGGGAACAGCGACAGGCGCAACAAACGTTTTGCCTTTGCCACACGCACGATTGCCGACTATTGAACACAGGCACTCGCGACGACACGGCTGGGGGGGCAACGACGTCGGTTCGCGGAACTCGGGGGGCGAACACGGGAAACGCGAGTTGTTTGCTGCCGGATTGGCGTTTTCTTCTGTTCTGGCGACGGCGGTGGCGGCGTTCGAATGAATGTGTGTGCTCGAGTGTATTTTGTTATGAGCGAGAGTTTGTTGTATGCGTGTGCGTGTGCGGAGGTGTTGTTGCGTTGGAAGATGCGCGATGAACAATGAATGAGAAGACCGCTGATATCGCTCTCGTTCTCTCGTGATTACTCGCTGTGCGTTCACTCGTTGGCGCTGGTGAACACAGACGACGAACGAACACACCCAAAAATATATTGTCAACAAGCAGCACTGCACACGAATTTGGGCGATATTGGACGGGATGGCGCGAGTCAAGTGGTCGAAATCACTATGCTATACCAGTTTCACATTAGCAAGGTTGATTTCGGAGGATAGAAAGTGGAGCGGAACGTGCACAAGCATCAGCCAATTCAGTTGTGAACAACGCCTTTATGACGAATAACGACTTTCATGAGCGGACAAAAATAATGCACACACACACTCGCACAACATCGCCTCTCAGTTCGCTCCTTGTTCTCTCGGTCTACTCGAATAGAGCGAAAACAAAATGGCTTCTGATAAAATGAAGATAAGATGTTGTTGGATATTTGGGTGTGTGGCGCTCGCAAGAGAGCAAGATAGCACTGGAATGAACGAGTAGCTTCTAGCAATGAATCGATGAACCAAACCAGTGCCATCTGTGGTCGAGCACTGGGAATACGTTACCGTCGTAACCGTTTTCAATTTGAAATACATTTATCTGCGATACAGTTGAATATCGTTATCGTTATTTTCATAAATAACAAAAATACGTACCATTCTAAAATGTAAGGAACGTATACATAGGGTAAGGTGGAGAAAGTTTTTTCAAGAAATTTTGGCGAGCTCCCACGTCTGTAATTTTCAGTCAATTTCGAAATGCAATCGTTAGACAATTTATCTTATACTATATTTTATTGCCCTGTATCGGGTCTATGATTGACGCTATACTCCAAAAATCGAAAGCATGTTTTTTACGATTTGAAAAAAGGGAGGAAAGTTGTGCCTCCAGTCGATTGTGGCTAATACAATTCAGAGTCGACCAATAACAAATAGTTTCTATTAGTCTCATTCATACGATCGAAACCGTTAGAAACCAAGAAATATCATATCATGTTCTCTATATGATATAGATTGCGATAGACATTTTTAATGTAAAAAAATGGATATTTCCCATCAAATGTAAAGATCTATATGATGTCTGTTCCAG